>PVJA010030746.1:0-25521 GCA_004027025.1 Myocastor coypus
TTTTTTTTTTGGCTTTTTAAGACAGGGTCTTGCTATGCGGTTCAGGCTTTCCTTGAGCTCACTTTTGTAGCCAAGGCTGGTCTCGAACTCACACGATCCTCCTGCCTCAGCCTCCCGAGTGCTGGGATTACAGGCGTGCGCCACCACGCCCGGCTTTCTCTCTCTTTCTTTCTTACTTTCTTTTTGTGGGACCGGGGTTCAGACTCAAGACCTTGCACTTGCCAAGCAGGCACTTATGCCACGGAGCCATCTCCCGAGCTCCTTGGGATTTTTTATAATCAAAACAGGTTTAGATTTCCAGGAAACTGAACAGGAACTATGTAACACTCCCAAACACTTACCCACCCTCCTACTAGTTTCCACCTTACTAGTTTTACATTAGTACTGCATATTTGCTACAATTAATGAACAGGAGTATTAGCTAAGGTCCCTACTTTATATTAGGACTCATTCTTCATAGTGTTCAAAAGCATCATCACATGTATTCACTATTACAGTGTCATACAGAATGGCTTCACTGTCCTAAGTGCCATGAGCCTTTCCTGTCCATTTTTTTTCTCCTTGTCCCTAAGCCTTGAAAAAATTAGTGTTTTAATTCTATATGACTAAATGACTAGACTTCCCAGCTCAGAAAAGAAAAAGCACATGTTTGAGTTTTCTGCTATTTCTGACACTCTACCTTCATGGCCAATGTTCTTCCTTTTCAAATCTATTGAGGAAAAGCAGTACAATTCTTCTTGAGTCAAAAAAAGGAAAAGCTTCGCCTAATAATGTTCCATCTCATGCGGCTCTCAGAAAGATTGCTTGATGCCTCTTTATCACTTAGCTGCGCTCCCTAATGCTGACATCTGAAAGCTGTGATTAATCTGGGGGACATTGAGAAATAGACTGTCATATAAATTCATTTCCTCTTTTTGGAATTCTCCCCACTCCCACTTTTCTCTTCCTGTCTTCATTTTAGAACACATTTGAGACATCGAATTTTTTGTCTGTTTTTATGCAATCCCATTTTGATTAAGAAGTAGTCAAATTGATTTTTCCAGTCTAGATGGTAGATAGATGCTCTGCTACTAGCACTGTGGTGAGGGAGTGGGAATACACAGAGCTACTGAAGAGACAGGTATCTTTCCATTAAAGTGGGACAGAGCCTTCCCTTTACTGATGAGAAGACTCAGTTCTAGTTAACTTGTGCACTGACTGTCAAGGGCAGAAATGTGTTAAGTGCAAGTAAAGCCCTATGGCCTTGACCTTGGCTCCTGGGAGGGAGAACATCTTCATGGACAGGCATGCCAGCCCTCACATCATTACTTCAATACTAGGGCATCTCCTGTATAGTGAAACAGACAAGACTTGTCAGTGCTAAAGCAGATCATGCACTCAAGAAAGGAAATTATTTCTATTCATTGTATAACCTGAGTTCATAAGAACAGCATCTCCCTACAAATTGTTTGCCATGTCCAAAACATACACATATGTGTGCCATGTGCTGACCTGATATCTGTGTTGCTAGTTCTGTCTCTCTCCTCTTCATCTGTGACATCTTTGGCCCCAGGGACAGTCAGTCCCTGCTTGTTCCATCTTTCCACAGTTCTTTTGCAAAAATGTATTTGGTACAGGGTCTCATTTCACAATTTAGACTCCTAGTGATCCTCCTGTTTTCAAGCTCCCCAGCGCTGGAATTATAGGCATGCACCACCACACCCAGACTCAGTGACCAGTTCAGTGCACCTGAGGTGGGGCTGGCATGGCCTGTGGTGCAGGGGATCAAACCCTGGTCAAACCCAGTGCTTACCTAACCAGATGCTTAGTCCACTGAGCTATCTCACAGGTCCAAATATAGTTCAACAAGCTCAAAGGTTTTTTTTTGTTTTTTTTCAGTACCTGGAATCAAACTCAGGATCACTCAGATGCCACTGAGCTATCTCCCTGACCTCTTTCCACAGTTCTTAAGAGAGTAATCTAACATAAGACTCTTCATTCTTCCACAAGTGGTGAGTTCCTTCTTAAAAACAACTTCATCTAGAGAGCCACAATCCGTAGTTCATTGCTCAGAGAATTATTGGTCAAAAAAAGGAATTATGATCATTTAAACCTAGGGTGGCAGTGGTCCTGGTTGGAGGTTGTCCTTCTGGCCTTTCCACCATGTCTGTAGTACCAGTGGAACCAGCTCACCAACAGGGGAGTCTCAGAAGGCCTGAGACAGCATTTGTTCTGCTGCACCTCATCTCCCCTGCCTCTGGACGTGGTGCTTAGGGCTGTAGGTGGCCAGACAAAGTTGGTCAGTCTCTCTTCTTTCTCTATCCCAACCATCCCCCTTACTGCCAGAGTGAGAAGCTTTTCTCTACCCTACTCTGCATATTAACACTTCTGCCTCACCAGAGGCTCAGAAGCAATGGAACCAGGCTAGCGTGGGCCACAATCTTTGAGGCTGTGAGCAAACAGCCCTCTCTTCTCAGGTTGCTTATGGCAGGGATGTATTCACAGCAATACAAAGCAGACTAACACAAACATCATCCCTTCAGCTGCTCAGACCAAACGCTAGTTAGAGAGGATCTTAATTCTTTTTCCTTACCACACCTACCAGAAAGTTTTCCTATCTCAAAGTTCATCTTTCTTTAATTACATCCATTGCCGTCACCACTGTTACTTTAAACCACTGGCATTTCTTTCTCACCTAAATGGCTACTGATAGTTTCCTGAAAAATCTGCTTCCCCTGTTGGTATCCCCTAATCAGCTTTGCACAGAGCAGGCAAAATGATCTTTGCAAAACTTAAAGAGAACTATGCCATTCATCTACTCTTAAACGATTTCTCAGGTATAATCTGAAGAACTTGGTTATGTCCCGGCCCCTGCTCACTGCTGCAATCCATTTCCAACCATTCTGCCTCCCCTTCATTTGTCTCCAACTTCCTGCCCTCTATCTTTATTCTAGGTAGTTTTCCTGCTTAAAGATGATTTATTCCCCTTGCTTGCAATACTCTGTCTAGTTAGGGCTGTTTCCTTTTTTATCCTTTGGGGCTCAATTTAAATAACATTTTCTGACCAAGGTCATCTCCTAACAATTCCATAAGCTATTGTTCTTGATCAAAGCACCCTGCCCATTTCCTTCTTAACATTTAATGAAAGTACCTGTACATTAATTCACTTGTTCTCCTGTTATTGTCATTCTTCCAGCACAATATAAATTCTGCAATGCTTCTTCTGCACATCAGTGCACCCCAGGAGCCTAGTTTAGTGCATGGCATATAATATATGCTTAATAAATGCTCAAGGACACTGGGGTGTAAATGAAATCAAAGGTTGCTATTCAAAACGTCCAAGGGTTGTCATTCCTGGCTGTGGTCACCCTGATGTCCTCATCCTCTACCTTCATCACCACAGTTTCAGTATGGAAACTGGCACAGCCAGCCTGGTGGGCAGAGTAGGCCCCACTTTCACCTCCGACACAGTCCAGCAGGTGCAGTGCCAGGGCAGTCTACACAGGCAAGCATCCTGTCACAGCCAAGAAGGTTACTTGTTTGAACTCTTGGGCAACACGTGGAAGGAATTTAGGCTTTGCTAGGACCACATGGGAAACATTTTAGGGGATCTTAAAGATCCCACAGAGTGCAGGGATACAGCCAGAAAAATGTCATTGGTGAGGGTTGTGGCCAGGGACACATGGGTTTTGATTGCCTATGTTCTTTAGTTCTTGTTGTTTAATTGGCAACTTATTTGATGCTTGATTTTTATCTTCAAGATGTTTAGAACATACATGAATGATAATCACTTATATCAATCCTGGTAGAAGATAAGGACAGTGAGAGTCTCGTTGGTAGGAGTGGTTGCAATTCTATGAAGTCATCTTGGAAGTACTTTCAAAAATAGATACAAAGGATCTTTGGGCCATCTTCCAGCTATTGTAAAAACCTGCATGTATTTATGTCAATGAGTATATTAACTGCCTTAATATGTTGCAGGTGGCTGCTTTTATTTTTTAAAGCATCCTCAAAAGATAAGCTACCTTAAAGTGTACATCTGGGCCAAATTTTCATCCTTTGTGGCTCTGCAGGGACATGAATTTATTAGCAGAAAGACACACAGTTCTTTAGATGAAGGAATTGTCTACCAGTTAGTGAGTTAACCTAAAAGACTTATAGTTCTGTATCCTGCTTTCAATCACTCATCATCAAATTATTTCCTTCAGCAGGAGCTGGTTTTCCTCAGCGCTGCTGTTTTTTGCTGTCATCCTGGACGTGAGTCCTGGGTGAGGAGAATGAGATCACAGAGAATCTGTGTGCCTTCATCTTCCAAATACTCAGTCTCTCAAGGCTCCCTCGGGGCCCAGAGATTACATAAACTCACACCCAGCCTCAGCTGTATCCCAGCTTGAGCAGCGGTGAGACGTTTCCTGCACAACACCGAAATTTCACACATTGCCCTGCATACCTTCCGGTCCCGACTCTGAGCTCAGCACTGCACAGCTGCCCTCTAAAACACACCCAGGAGTAAGTCTCTGACTCATGTGTCATTTCTAAGAATCAGACTTCTCCTTTGCCCTGAGTGCCTGACTTTCTAAACTGGAAAGCTCAGTGGTACCATTATTTCTTTAAAATTATTTTTCTTCCTAAACAGTGTGTACTGCATTAAACATATGTGTTACAAAATGTATCAGTTTAGCCGCTTTGAAGAGTATAATACAATGGTGTGAAGCGTGCCCACGTTCAACCATCGCTCGTACCTACCTCCAGAGCATGTTCATCACCCCTATGCTGGGATTGCTTACCTGTGAAGCAGGCATTGCCCAGTCCCTCGTAGCCCCTATTCTACATTGTGATTGTCCCTGTCCATTATGCTGAGCCCATCCCTGCTGCTGCCCACCTGCCCACTATTTTGTTCTCTGGCCACAGGGTCTAAGCAGGAACTAGGGTCTGATTTTCTTAACCTTGAGATACAAGGTGAAGCCCCACTGCTTGCATTTCCTACCTGTCTCAGCTCTGTCCCTTCATCTACACTGTCCTTCTCTGCCTTTCTCACCAAGCCCCTGCTATGTCACCCTGAGCTTTGGCCCCAGCCATGCTCTATCCTCTTTGCCATATTCTCGGCTGGTATCCACCTGTTCTGGGGCAGCATCCCGTGTGTTCCATGGTACTCCCAGCTCCTGAAGCCGCACCTCTCTCCCTGCTCCTGCATTCCAGCGCTCAGCCCTTACACCATGCACCATGCCATTGTTCTTGCCTTGCTCTCTGGATGCTTCCTGAAGTGTTTTAGGTATAGGCTTGAAAACTGATGTTACAAGTCACAAATGCCATTTTCCTAGGCTCTCCTCCCATCGATGTATGATAGGGATTGCTCTCACAACATCCCAGCAAAGGTGACCCAGGTATTCTTTGGACCCACTTGTAATAATTCAGACTATCTCAGTATTGTTACTATTCCTGGCCTGCTTGGATTGTTAAAGCCTAAGGTCCTATGCTGGGGAGGTGGTTGTTCTAATATACATATTAATCTTTGCTTCTATTCAAGTCTGAGTTCTGCCTAAGATTTTTTTGGAGGTCAGTGAAATATTACCATGAAACTGACAGTAATGACCCAATTCCTCATTTCCTTCAGTAGGAACAATACATATTAAGGCTTATCTTCCTCAGAAGACAGATCAAGTAGAATTAGATCTTCATAATAGCTCTGTGAATTCCTACGAACTCCATTTTCCCAGTGAACCTTCAAAATCAGTGCAGATATTCTATTTAAAATACCTTTTGTACCTTCTTTAAGATTCTTTGTATATGATCAGGACCAAGGAAACCAAAACAGTATCTCAGTATCTGATAGATAAGAGAAGAGAAGCCCACTTGCTAGCCGAGAAGGAACCAGGGTCCTAAAATATCGGATCAGACTCACACAAGAAGACATAGGAGCATTTGCAGGTAAAACTGAATGAAAGGAGGAAAGAAATGACTAAAAGTAAGACTTTGTGTTGCTCAGGATACTTTCTCAGTCAGTTTGCTCATGCACATTTGGAGAGCCAAAGCCCACCCAGCACCTGAACCCTTCAGAAGTACACATACCCTTCAGTGTGCCTGGATCATCTAACATTTTTCCAAACACTTTCCCCAGTTCTGTGTAGAATAGGAGGCTGGATTTGGAAGACCTGAGTTTAATTTTTTATCCCACTATTTCTTGTCTATATGTTGTGACAACTCACCTTCTATAAATCTGTTTCATCCTCTAAATAATAATAGCACAACAAAATTTAAAGGGTATCCAAAGAGTTAAGGTGTCTTGGAGCATCACAAAGCAATCTAGAATAATTAAAGTGAGGCTTTCCTAAAAAAAATGAAGTCTTCTAGGCTTTTTTTTCTCATTAAAGTTTGTTTTAATGGGTCTCAAAATTCTGTGACAGATTTTTGGCAAGTTTTTTCCATTAAAAAGTGTTGATTTTAAAAACTGATAACTTAAAAACTTCCACACACACCCACCAAAAAAAAAAAAAAAAATGGTCTTCAAAACATTCTCCTTTTCTTCTGAAGGTTCTACGATGCATTTTTCTTCCTTTTGTTGTGTATGGTACTGGGGATTGAACTCAGACCCTTGCATTTGCCAGGCAAGCATTTATTCTACTGAGCTATCTCCCTGGCCTGATGCATTGTTATCATTAGCCAGTCTTGGGAGAAACAGTTCTGAGACTGGTCTTCTGCCCCTGATTAAGACTGGGGTGGCAGCCATCTTGGCCACAGCTTTGATGACGCCCACAGCAACTGTCTGTCTCATATCACGAACAGTGAAACAACCCAGAGGTGGATAGTCAGAGAAGCTCTCAACACACATGGGCTTTCCTGGAACCATGTTGACAATGGCAGCATCATCAGATTTCAAAACTTGGGCGCATCTTCCAGCTTCTTACCAGACTGGCGATCAATCTTTTCTTTCAGCTCAGCAAACTTACATGCAATGTGAGCTGTGTGACAATCCAGCATGGGGGCATAGCCAGCACTGATCTGGCCAGGATGGCTCAGGATAATCACCTGAGCAGTGAAACAAGCTGCTTCCATTGGTGGGTCATTTTTGCTATCACCAGCAACATTGCCACGGTGGACATCTTTGACAGACACGTTCTTGACGTTGAAGCCCACACTGTCCCCAGGAAGAGCTTCACTCAAAGCTTCATGGTGCATTTCAACAGACTTGACTTCAGCTGTGATGCTGACTGGAGCAAAGGTGACCACCATGCTGGGTTTGACAACACCAGTCTCCACTCAGCCCATAGGGATAGTGCCAATACCACCAATTTTGTAGACATCCTGGAGGGGCAGCCGCAAAGCCTTGTCAGTTGGGCAAGTAGGTGGAAGGATGCAATCCAAAGCTTCGAGCATGGTGATTCCACTGGCATCGCCATCTTTACAGGTGACCTTCCATCCTTTGAACCACCAAGGCATGTTAGCACTTGGCTCCAGCATGTTGTCACCGTTACAACCAGAAATTGGCACAAAAGCTACAGTGTCAGGGTTGTAGCCAATTTTTTTTTTTTTAATGTAGGTGCTGACTTCCTTAACAATTTCCTCATATCTCTTCTGGCTGTAGGGTGGCTCCATGGAATTCATTTTGTTAACACTGACCAATAGTTGTTTCACACCGAGTGTATAAGCCATAAGGGCATGCTCATGGGTCTGCCCATTCTTGGAGATACCAGCTTCAAATTTATCAAAAGCAGCAGCAACAATCAGGATAGCGCAGTCAGCCTGAGATGTGCCTATAATCATGTTTTTAATGAAGTCTCTGTGTCCAGAGGCATCAGTGATGGTCACATAATACTTACTGGCCTCAGATTTCCACAGGGAGATGTCAGTGGTGATACCACTCTCACACTCAGCTGTCAGCTTGTCCAAACCCAGGCATACTTGAAGGAATCCTTTCCCATCTCAGCAGCCTTCTTCTCAAATTTTTCAATGGTTCTTTTGTTGATGCCACCACATTTTTAGATCAGATGGCCAATGGTGGTGGACTTGCTGGAGTCCACATGTCCAATAATGATATTATATTAATGTGAGTCTTTTCCTTTCCCATGTTGGCTTTGATTTAGTGGTAGCTTTCAGTACAGCTGTGCTCTCACGGCAAACCCATCGCAAAAAAGCTCTTTCGGGTTTTAAAGAGACAATTTCAGCCATTTGTTCCTTAGAGATGCCAGCTGCATAAAGAAAGCAAATTTGAGAGTTGGTGTTTTCCAGTAAAGTTCTGTTCAAGTGTTCAATGTAATTTTAAATGTCAGCTGCTAATAAAGCAAAGTGATGTCAAATATGTATCCGGAATTCTGCTGCCTCTGAAGCTCTGCTGGCTGTCTCTTTAATGCTAAGCCAGCACATCTCAGTTCCACAGAGCCTAAGGTTTTATGCTTTCCTGGAACTCACCTTGATGCTGCAGTTCCATCCATCCTTTTATTTTGTTATATAGGTTTCCCCTGACTTGTCTTATATATTTCTGTAAAGCGAAAAAAAAAAATTCTTTGAACTTTTTTGCAGTTCATCCTTGATGGCAACCCTAGCCCTAACAAAGAATATAATTTTGGCATTCTTAGAAATTTGATACTTAAATTTAATACACTTAAGCATTGTAGCCTTACTTGTCAGCCTCTTTCATTTAGCATTATTTTTAAGGTCCTCCCTCCCCCATGTTTCTTTTATCAATTATTTTTTGTTTATATGTAGTATTTCCTGATTAGGATTTATAATGTATTATTTATACATTTACCCACTGATTGGCATGCTTTTGACTGTTATAAGCAATGTTGCTACAACAATTCACACAGAAGTTTTTGTGTAGTCATGTGCTTTTACTTCCCTTTGTACGTATGATGGAATTGCTGGGCTGTGGTAAACTCATTCAGAGTTGCAGATAATTGACTCTTTCTTGCTATATATAAATGTACTTCATTACAGTGTTATCTATTGTGTTGCTATTGTTCTTGCTGTTAATGTAGTACATGTGTATATGCATGTGTTGTCTATGTATCTTTGAAAGTGTCCAATCCTGTCTATCTAGGCTGAGAACCAATATCTTTTGGGGGATATAAATTAGTACCCATCACTCATCATTTTGCAACAACTTATAGGAAAACCAAAACTGAGAATAAGAAATATATTAGAAAAATTGGCAAATAGCTTGAATAGGCAAGGAATTCTCAAACAGTAAATGCCTGAGTAACCCAGGGAAAATATGAGAAAGCAGAAATGAATTGTCTGAAGGATTTCTTTGTCTATTTATACATACATTCACATATGTACAGACACACAGGCACATAACTGATGCTATATAAGCCTTTGATACAAATCAGCATAAAACACCTCAATCAGCAGTTCTCCCCATCAGTAAAGCCAGATTTTGTGGCATCACAGAATTCGAAAGCTATTGGCCTTTTTCTGTTCGGGCCATTAGAGAGAAACACACAAAGAGAAGACAGAAGCTTAGAACGTACAGATTTGAAGTGCTTTTTCATTAATGGGTTTGGATACATAAAATAGTATTGCACTTATATACTTGCCCAGAGCCATCATTTTCTTTTAAGTCTTCAAATAGATTTAATTTTGATCATTTAGAAATGTTCCTTTCTTCTGAAAAAACATGTTTGTCATGGAAACAGCAGCAAATACAAAAAGTGTAGGCTTTTACAGTATCCAGAACTAGTTGGAATTCTCAAGTTCTACCCTTATAGATTTAAGATAAGAGCAGAGGACAGAAAAAAAAAAAAAAAAAAAAAGAAAGGAGGGAGCATATGCACCCAAGATACCATCTGGGAAAGAGCTCTGTGCACTTCAGGTCTCAGTCTCCATTTCAGTGCATTTACACCTTTGCGGAAAGACTGAAACAAAAATGCAGACACGGTGCCAGGCATGGTGGCACATGCCTATAATCCCAGCACTTGGGAGGCTGAGGCAGGAGGATCAGTGCTCTTTCAAGACCAGCTTGGGCTACAAAAGTGAGCTCAAGGCCATCCTGAACTGCAAGTGAGACCCCGTCTCAAAAAGGGGAAAAAAAAAAAATGCAGACTCGGAGAGGCCACTTGTGCACTGGTGAGAAAGTGAAACCTTTCTTGGAGCGTTTACTTAGAATCTGGATGTGTCTGAGTGCATTTGTGGCTGTGTGTGCATAGACAGATATGGAGAGATGCACACAGTTTTTCTATGAAGAGAAAAAGGCTTGAAAGGCTTGAATAATCCAAAATAATGTCCATTCTTTTCCATTCAATACCATTATGATTCAGATGTGGTTTGTGCCCACCAAAAATCAGGGTGAAATTTAATAGTGAGTGTATAGGTATTGAGGTTATGGGAGGCAATGAGTCTGGAATGGTGGGCTGAGGTGCAGGACCACCAGGTTGAAAGCGGGCTGGGCTGCCTAGGAGTCCTGTGTCTGAAAAACAAACCAACAAGCAAGCGAGTATTAGGCACAGCCTTTAAGAATGGATTAACGTCTTTCTCTGTGGGCTGGATTAAGTCTCCTGGGCATTGAGTTAGGTCAGTCAGGCTACTCTAAGAGGGAGTTATTATCAATCAGTAACCCCTCCTGCTTCTCCCCTAGTACAAGTGCCTGGATTTGCACACACTCACCTCTCAGGCTGCTTGTCTGCTGTGCTTCAACACAGCATGAGGCTCAGACCAGAAGTCAAGCTGATGCTGGCAGCATGCTCTTGGCCTTCTCTGCACCAGAACTGTGAGGCAAAATAATCCCCTTTCTTTTATAAAACACTCAGCTTCAGGATTTTACTGTGCCAACAAAAAATAAGTATTCCAACAGTTCATCATGATATGTCAATTGGAATGGATTAAGAAATGTCTAACCGATTAATAAAGCACAATTCTGGCTGTGTCTGTGGATGGTTTACGTTAGGGCAGCAGACTGAAAGGAGAAGACAAACCCCAGTTGTGGATATCACCAACCAATAGGCTTGTGGCCCCAGGTGAATAAAAAAGAAAAGAAGGAACTGTTCCTGATTTTAAAGGCCTCCAGTCTTTGCCATCACCTTTGGACATCAGTTTCTAATTTCTTGAAACTTCTAGTGTAGACTCATACCAGCAACTCTCCTATACCAAATAATAAAAATATCAAAGAATTGTATTTATTACTGGCCCCAGATATGTTTATTCTCTTTCTCCTCTCTTCTATCCTCTAGCCTTTGTAACTTGTTGCACATGGTTATTTGGTGGCTGGCTACTCCAAGTGGTTAAAGAAAGGAAGGTGTGGCCCAGGGAGGGCAGGCACAGACAAAGTAGGTTTTAGCTGTAAAGCAGTTGCCTTCTTCCTCTTTGACCATGTTTCTGGGCATGAAAGATATATTAGCTTTTACTCTGATCACCTGAATCCAATTGATTTTTTTTTTTTTTTGCTATAAAAGCCTTTCCTTTTCTTAAGATATGTGGAGAGTTGAGAGTTAGCTGTCTTAATTTTTGTCTTAATCCTCTATAGAGCAATAAAATATTAATAGATAGAGAATCATCTAGACTATCATCTTAATTTTGTATCTGAAGAACTGAACCCTAACAGAGGTTGAGAGGTTCAAGGTCTCATCAGCTGCCTGTGCCCAGCTGGGACATGCATTCTTTTCTCTGGCAGCTCAGGGCACCTCTATTTCCACTCAGCAATGCCACCTTCTTGACGGAGGCTAGCAGAACAATTTGATGAAAAGGACCTGCTATGTTTAGATCTGCTGCTCACATTTTCTTTTAGCATCATACAATTTCATGAGTTAGATTCTGTAAACAAATATTCCTTATTATTTATTCATTATCATGCTCATTTTAAACATCAGAAAATTAAGAAACTGAGTTGCTGTGACACTAACAGTCAGGAAGAAACACCCAGACAGTGTTTTTCATAGGGCAGACACTAGATTCAGGATGGTGAGAGAGAAATGGGACCCATAAGAACACACACCATGGTTCAGTCCCTTCCCACAATGAGTAGTGCTGCCCCAGCACATCAAGCACAGGGCACAGCATTCCTTCTGACAATCTGATCCCTAAATCAACCAAGCTACGGGCTGTGGAAGGCATTCATAGGTGATGATGCTAAGTCTGCTTGACATGAACTCCATCCTTTGATCACTCAGTCCAATCAAGAGGCAGTTAGTAAGCAACTGCATCGGGCTCCCACTGGGCCTTCTCACTGCGTCTCTGTCTCTAGCATTTACACTTCTCTGCTTTTCTCTTGTGGCTCTCATGAATCTCACTGTGGGTGTTATCACCATCTCAGCCAGAGCAGGATCTTTTTCTGCTTCCTCCAAAAACAGAACTTTGAGAAGAAATCCTAGCCTTTCTTCCATTATACAGTCTGTGCATCCATCCACACTGTGTGGGGACTTGGAGCAAGAGGCAACCTAGTGTGGAATCACAGCAAATACCAATGAATTATCAGGGTCTGGTTTGTTCTTTCAGAATGCAGAGTGAGCATTTAGAATGGTTTTTAGGAAAGCAATTTACAGGCGGTAATTGGAAGTGCTGAAGTGTTTTTGGTGACCAGTGTCTCAGATTACAGGTTTATGATTTGCCTAAAAATAAATCACTTATTTTAGGCTTAGATTTTAGAAAGAAGAAAAATAAAGGCTTCCATGATTTCCTTCAGGCTTTCCAGGACATTCTTTACACCAGGAAGGGAAATGAGGGAAAGATAGAGTATTTAGCCAGGGGGGTCCAAAATTATTTTCCCTTGGCTCATTTATGAGATTACATTTTCCTACCAGTGTTCATTATTTCCATTTTATGACTCATCCAGACAACTTACTGTGTTTAAAATTACATGAAATTCTTTCTGTACTGCTTACGTCAAATATCCATACCGTGCATACCGTGGGAATTCTTCCTCACAGAGCCAGCTCATGGTATGGAAGTATGTTTGTGTTCTCATTGCCATGGTTACCATAAAAGGCTAAAGCTAGAGCCTCAGGAAATGGGATGACTGTGCAAATAAAATATACTAAGTGTCTGTGTTCCTTAAAATATGCCCTTTAAATGTGAATTGAAAATCTTAGAACAACTGCCTTAAAATTAATTCTCTAGAAAAATAATTTCTAGCCTACAGGTTATGCACTGGAAGGAATACTCTCTCAGTCAACCTATTTCAATTAATTATTTTCTCTTTAAACTGTAACCTTATAGCCATGTGTAAGGGAAATGTTAATCCATGAGAAATCCTTTGGTTTTTATATATTTTTAAGACTTAGGAATAAGAACACTAGTAAAGTTGATTTCAGACTAAGACAAATTGTCTTTTTTGAATCTTTCCTTTAAATCCATTCACACGATGCTGCGCCCGCCCTGCCCCAAGGCCTGCTGAGCCGCCATGGAGTCAGGGCATGGTGGTGCACGCCTGCAATCCCAGCGTGAAGGAAGCCGAACACAGGAGGATCAGGATGAGTCCAAGCTGCATAGTGAGAACCTGCACGATAAAATAAAAGTAAAAATAAAAAATAAATTTTGAAAAAAACCTAAATCCATTCATATAACAGCAATACATTTTTCCCCTGCTTATTTAAGAACATGCTATAATGCCAAGATGTTAAATACTGAGCAGCTGTGAGAGTTGAGGCTTCTCTTTTGTTGGGTGGTAGGTTTCAGATCCCTGGCTCATTTTGCTTCCTTGGGCACTTTTACAACCCTGTAAGATGAATTTTCAGGGTCATCCTCAACCATAACGCTGAACGGGAGTAGAGTGTAATTCTTACCAACCTTAGAATCAGCAGTGGGTGTGCCAGTTCACCTCTAGTCCTTCGCTGTTCACATCTCCAGTTTCAGGGAGCCAGGCATGGAAAGCTACAGCGAGCGCTTCCCTTTCCCCGCTCTCCTTTTCACAAGGGCTTCAGAGAGTGCAGCATTGTGTCTCTTGACCTGTAGGTAATCACTCACTTACCTTCTAGCTTCCAACCTCCACAAGAATATATTCAAGCGTTTATTTCCTACCTCATTTTAATATCTGTAAACTGAAAAACATTTCAGGCTCTGTATTTTGGCCTTTCTTCTGCCATCTGGTGGAGAAATAAGGAAGCAGTGAAATTCAATTCTAAATCTTTTTTTTTTTTTTTTTTTCCGAATCCGCAAACGCCATTGGCCCGCAAATGTTTATGAGAGCATTATTGTTATTCACCAGCGCTCTTCTAGGCACTTAACACCATTAAAGGCCATACTGTGTGAATTAGCCAAACTCAGTCTCTGTCCCAGAAGGACTATGAAATGGTAATTCGTAATGACTGAAGGCTTCCATAGAGTGGAGTTACTGTCCAGCAAGCAGTTCAACACCCAGGTGAGGCAAGAACTCCTTCGACTATGAGGCCACCATGTGACTCATCTTAGCTGTAGTGTCCTTTCTAATGACAGTCTGACTGCAGGATACTAATGCTTTTCTAAGCACTTCTAAAAAGAGAGAAAACAGAAAAGAAAAAACAAGGTGGGAGATTCTCTTCTGCATTTAAGGAAAACAAAATTAAGTTTTGGGTACATTTTTTAAAACCAGCTAAGAGTGCCTAGGGGCTAGGGCAATAGTTCAACGGACTAAGCACCTGTTTAGGCAAGCAGAGGGAAGAGGATTCAAGCCCCAGCACCACATTCTATGCTGCCATCACCCCTGAAAACAAGAAGATCACTAGGAGTCTGAGTTATGAAGTGAGACCGTGTACCAAATACATAAAAAAAATAAAGAATTTTAAAAATGCCTGGAAGATCTCTTAATGAGAAAAACAGCAACCTTAGAAGCATCAGCATTTTTATTAAATTATGTGATAACACCCTATCATGAGCAGTCCCATTGCGAGCCTGTTGAGTTGGACCATGTACAGCAAGCTCTCAATTGCAATGTTCTTGCCACATTTACATATAATGGGCAGCCAAAAGCTACATAGAAGAGCCCAGCCATGGTGACTGAATATCTTATATCTTTTGTGGAAATGTGACCCTCTCATTGTGGATTCTGATTGAAGGCTGAAGGCCTTCTGATTCTAGCCTGAAAGATATGATATTTGAGCTGAAAGTGGCTGTTTGTCTTGAGCCATGGCCATGTTTTCTGGTGTTACAGGGACACTGAAATCGAAGGAAGACCCTTGATAAAGCTCCAGAATCATCACCCACAGCCTAAGTAAAAGAACCAGTTGTGCTGAGGTAACCTATGCATTCTTAACTTAAATAGGCCCTCAAGCTCCCACCTCAAGTCTCTGCCTCCTAAACTCAGTAAACTTGGGATCAAACCTGGGGTCACTAGTCTGCCAGAAACAACCTGTAAGCTTAAAGAGGAGGCGAGCCTTGATCTTGAATGTTGCTGATTGTAATAATCAATGGGCATATTTTGATTATATACTGGGTATGGTATGATTTCTATATGACACAAAAATTTTTGTAGTCCCCAAATAGGCTTTAAAATCACACCCTTTAGGACTTCATTTGGTAGCTGCTCATCTATGCCAGATTCCCCCTACAAAGCCTTGTCTGGTGTGGTGAAACAGAAGTCAATGCGCTTTCACAAGTGACTCTATAACTAGTGTCCCCCACCATAGTGTCCACAAAGGAGCTTGTGCAGCATTCTGCTGATAAAGCGTGTATGTAGACACTATAGAAAATGCCTTGGTGATCACCTAACGCCAGAATAGTTTTCATAATATTAAGTTACATTGGTCTAAGTTCATTTTTCATTGAAATTGGTATAGTAGAGTACTTGTAGTGTATCTGGATGATGGTGAAGCACACTGAAAGAGGCATAGAAATGAGCTGAATTGCAAAGCATCTTGATTAGCACACAGTGAGAGATAGACTCCAAGAGAGATATTTCTAGTGGGAAGCTAAAGCATTCTGTCCTTTTACATTTTAATGGATTGCTTGAAAAATGTAGAAAGAGAGCCTTAAATTCAACAGGCCATGTGCAAGAATTTTAAGACCATAAGTGCAGGAAGTCTGACTTCTGAGAACCTACAGTCAGGTTCCTTAATTATTTGCTGCTGATGTAAAGCAGAAACAACTAAGGATTACACAAGAAAAACCTCCCAAATGGTTCACTAGGCTTGATTTATCAGGGATAGATGTGATGTTCTTAAGCTAGAATCAAACTCTAGTAATCCTGTTACAGAGGTTAAAATGGCTTAGCAAAAGACATAGTAGTTTGAGATGACTGGCACAGAGTGACAGCATGATCTAACTAAAAGAAAAAATGGGATTTTGGATCCATATGAATCCAGAACAAGCTAACAAACTAATGAACTCATTCCAATGGTTGTGCTGTTCAAAACTTGTGTTTTCCATCAGACACTGCTCATTTGTTAAGCAACAGTCAAATTACTATGCTTGTAAGAGACTGCTGAGAAGAGGATAGGCTAGGAGTAGAAATTGTTCACCAGCAAATATTTAAGTGCCTTCTTTGTTCTGGCCATTGACTTTGGTACTGAGCATAAATGATTGTCATGACAGATAAAGTCTCTTGCACATGAACATAATTGTTCAATAGAAAGAAAAGATAGGGCCAGCCAGAGACCTCAGCAGATTAAAGCACCTGCTTAGACAGATGCAGGGGCCAAGGCTTGATCCCCTGTGTGCCATGGCTGCCCTACCCCCGGGGTGCACTGAGACCAGCAATTGAGACTAGGTGTGGTGGCGTGTGCCTATAATTCCAGCACTTGGGCGGCTGAAAACAGGAGGATCACTACAAGTCAGTCTGTGTAGTGAGATCTTGTACTAAATACATTTGAAAAAAAAAAAAAAAAAGGGGCCCGGCGGGATGGCTCAGTGGTCTAAAGCGCCTGCTTGGGAAAGCTTGGGCGGCCTCGGGGACCGCGGTTCGATCCCCGGCACCACATGCTGCGCCAGCCCTGCCATCAGGGCAAACTGAGCCAGCATAGAAATGAGTGAATAAACAAACAAAGGTTCTGAAACAAGAAAAAATAAATAAATAAAATTTTAAAAAGAAAAAAAAAAAGACATACAAATTACTACTGTACTTTAAAAAAAAAAAAAAAAAAGAGAGAGAGAAAGCCAAACCATGTCCTGTGAAGCACTTTTGCAGCAAAGTGACTGGAAAGAGATAGGTTCAAGGACCACACAAATGTCTTTTAAACACAGAGAGGAATTTTATGTAGAAGAGAGGCTAAATACATTCTATAAGGATCTGCTGACGAGCTCAGGCTAATGAAAAATTTTAAAATAAAATAACAAGAGTGTGTACAAATCCAATCATCCTGAATGAATCTGAGGATACTTTAGAAAAAGTAGGCTGTTCCTCAGTGAACCCGACAAAGCAGAACCTGTAAGTTCTCAGTCAGGAGCTGTAGACCACAACAGAGAGGTCCAACCTATGAGCACATCTCCTCGCCCAGCACCTTGCCCATACTTCCACTGGCTCTTCTTATTCAGGCCATGAAGACATAGTATTTATCTTCCTGACAAAACTGTGAAGTCCAAAATGATGCCGTGAGTGTATATCCTGACTCTACTCAGAGAACATAGCACAAGGAGCCATCTAATAAATGTCCCAGTGAAGGAATTAAAGCATCAGGTGAGTTACAGGACTTGAAGATCTTTAAGGCACGGATTATAGGAAACCTCAATAGCTTGCTTGAAATTTCTGACTCTATATCTCTCAAAATCTAAAAGCTAATAAAGTAAAAAAAAAAAAAAAAAAAAAAAAGAGTCTCTCTAAAATAAGTGTTCCTCTTCTTATATTCAGCATCTTATAATGTGGCATCATTATCTACTTAGACTAGGAGCCTGGGTGTCATTCTAGCTAAATTTCCACCCACATCATTTCATCTCTTTCGTCAGTTCCTGAGTTTTATTAACTTTGCTTAAATCATTTTCTCATTCTCTACTCCCTCAGCACAGGCCTTCATTATTTTTGCTTGGGTTCTGAGTCAGAAATCAGTTGCAGATAACAAAAAATGTCTAACTGAACTATGCTCAAGCTAAAAGGAATATATAACTGCAAAGCCCAGTAGTACACTGGTTTCACACAGCTAGGTCGATAAGGGAATCAAATAGTACTAATAAGCACTGATTGCATTTCAGCTCATTTTCCTCAAAGTATTGGCTCAATGATCAAAGAACCCTCTTCATGTTGGCATAAAGATAGACTCTGGAAGCCACAATGCCACCTCCTTTCATGGAGCAGAAGAAGGAGGAGGACTGGTAGGAACAGGAGGAGAAAGTGTGAAGGAGCAGCGGGGAGGATTCTATGTCCATGTATCTATACATCAAATTTTACTATAGAATTCTGATTGGTGCTGCTTGGATATGTGCCCACCTGACCAATCACAATGGATGGAGAAGGCCTTGATTTGGGTCATACATCCATCTTTGTTTCGGCAGGTCAGCCAATGAAAGGAAGGTGATTCTCTTCAAAACAAAGCAAGACAAAAAACAACAGAAGTCCTCTATAGTCACACCCTTTGATATGTCCTAATGGCACCATGGCTCTTACATTCTCCAGTTCATGCTCTCCACTGCCGAAAGAACTATCTTCCTAAATGGAAATTGTAGTTCTCTGCTTTTCTTCCATAAAAGCCTGAGGTAGCTCCTACTAGCCTATTAAACAAACTCAGAACTCATTAGATTCTGGTCCCTGCCTATCTCTCAGGCTTATTTCTCCCCAGACACCTCTTGTGATTAGAGTTCCTGAACTACTTTCAGTTACCCAGACATTCAGTGGTGTCTTGTGTTTCAGTCTTTATTCACATTGCATCTCCTCCTCCCTCCCCCAGCTCCACCAGTTCACTCTCTGCAGTTCCCTGAGGCATTGCCTCTCCTAGACGCTTTCTCTGATGTCCTTCAGGAAGGGTCTGTCCCTGTATATTCTTAACTCCATCTCGCACATTTGCTTACATAGCTGCCCTCCCCTCGCCACATCCTGATAGCTCTGAAAGGACAGAAATAAAACCTGTTTCATCCTATGTTTCTGGTAACTGCTTGCAGATAACAGATACCTACTAAATCCTTCCAAGAGAAAATGAAAGGCAGAAAGAGAGAAATAAGAAGGAAGGGGAAATTACAAATTCTCCAGTGCTTGTCTACCAGGTAATAAATGCATTTAGGAATTGTATTTTTGGATGAAAGCTCTTGCCTTTGTTGTCTAAAGCAAGTGATGAGTAATTGTGACTTTCAGGCCCAGCCATGGTGGAAGACACATTTAAGGAGCAAGGGAAGAGAGGACAAAAAAGATGACATATTTTTGGTGTAGAACTGGATAGACCAATCAAATGTACATGTGCCACTCACTCACACAAATGGCAAGCTGGATCACAGGTATACAAGATGGCATCGGCATGGGTCTGGCTGCTCCATTCTGGCTTACCTCTACCCAAGCAGTCACAAGTGGAAGTGGAAGTGAACAGAGAAGTTTAAAAGATGACCTAATTCTGGCCTGAAAGCATTTCTGGTCTAGGACTGAGTGTATTTTAATTATACCTGGATGCAAGAGATCTTGCTCAGACATAGCTTAAGCCCTGAAGGACTGTCGCTATGGCTGTAAAGATTTGTCTGAGTTGGTTGTCTTGAGAGCCTGACATCACACTGATCATTAAGCAATTGTGTGGAGGAGCAGTTGGGTGTTGCTACAGCAACCTGCACAATTGGTGTAGAGTGTGGCAACAAGAGCATTTTATTATGGGTCATTAAGGGCAGAGGCTTCTTTTACATTGTGTCTTGTAAAATCCTATTACTTCAGGTGTTGCATCCCATCTCCTTCTGTGTGGCACTAGTGAAGTAAATCATAGATGTGGGTATTTCAGTGTCAGTACAATCACAGGCTTCAAGGAGATAAAGCAACATTGTTATGGTTTATGTCTAGTTGTCCCCCTAAAGCCTCGTGCAGTCATGGGGCAGGGACTTCTATAGATTGAGACTTGATCCATGATCCCTGGGATTGTGTGTTTTAAGTACTTCTGAGATTATGGGTGTAGTCTAAGGCAGATAGGCTGAGGTGGAGAGCCTGATGTAATTTAAAAAGAGAGACAGGCTGGCGCTGTTGCTCTCTGCTCTCCTGGTTGGTCGGTTGCCTCTGTCACCATTGTTGCTGTTCCACCGTGATGAATTGGATGCCCTCTGCACTGTTCCACTCAGCCTTGGGCCAGCTGAATGTGGACTGAAACTTCCAGTAACTGTGAGCTAAATAAACCTTTCCTTCCTTCATTTTGAGTGTCGGGTATTTGTTCCAGCAACGAGTAAAGAGTAACTAAGACAAACATCTATACTCTAGATGATGAAAATATTTACTGTAAGGTTTAGACTATAGAGATATTCAGTGTTTTGGAGGCAGAGATTTCTTACTCTGAAGAGTAAGTGGTTCTTTTATTCTTGGTTCCCCTTGCCTGGGTCATGGTTTCAACTGATACTGACAAGAACACTTGAGTTCTATAATCTACTCTGACTGTTTCTTAGCCTTGTTAGCTGATGTCTTGGGTGTTTTATATTCCAGAGTAGTCAAAATACTGGAAATGGTAACTTCTGTCACTAAATACTAAAGCTGTGAGCCTATCCTGTATTTACCTGTGCTTGACAGCAAGGAAATAAGATGTTCAACATTAGCCAGTGTCTTTCTGCTAGCACAGCCCCTCGCCAGCATCACAGGCTATGGGTAAAGAGGGATTGCTTTTTGACCATAGCAGACTATTGAAGTAGGAAACCTTGAAGATCATTCTCTCTCTCTCTCACCCCTCATTTGCTGCATGTAGTTGTGGATACCAATTATACAGTGGCAATATCACAAAGTTGCTGAAGAATATGCTCAAGATTACAAATCCATGCTCTCTAACAACAGTTAATTTAGTCTTTGCAAAATGTTCACAAGCCTTCTCATGACTGAAGGGTTCCAGAGGTCATGCCCCCCAGGATGACCGTGGAGAGTTAGACATAACCAGCAATGTCCCTAGTCCTTGAATTTTTAGAGTTCATTTAGTAGATCTAGGAGTATGTGTGAGATGCTTTCCTATGTGACAGAACAATGAGCATGTCGTGGCATCACTTCACAGTTCCACTGCAGTGAAACCATCCCCAAGGATGGTGGGGAGCGATCACCATATGACCCACAGCAGAGCAGTGGCCAGCACATAGTATTGCTCATCGTTATAGAAATGATGTTATAGCATCACAAGATCACATTTATGAACAAAAACATGCAAAAAACTGATGCTTCTCTTAATATTTACCAGAACTGCTATAGCTGAAAGAACCAGATTTTTGCATCTTGAAAATCAGATATATCGATGTCGTTAAGCCAGCTTGAATATGAACAGTAGTCTGTTCAATTAGAGTTAAGAAAACTATCCTGTTGGTGGAGTCAGATAGATTAAGATAACTGGAGAATGTCCTTGGGTATGCTGCCTGATGAGAACACATCAGGGGCACAGGGAGCTGAGTACAATGAATATTTCATGTTGAGTGGTGTGAGCTCACATACAGAAGCTTCAGTATCCCTCACAGCCTAGAAAGTACTACTGACAGATTCTTGGACCAATTGCTTTTCTTGCCCCACTAAAGGGAAGCAGGCCAGATTCAGTTTCAAAAATGACACTGTACAGTATCGGGTATGGAAATACATACCAAACAGAGGTGAGTATGTGATTCCATGCCACTTAGTTTCTTCTAATTAAAAGGATTGCAGCTATGTTATATATCAAGCACTCTTTGAAAAACATTTTTTTTTTTAGAACAATAAACAGCTTTATTACATGAGTTAAGCCAGGAGGGCAGGCTTATTTGCCTTTCTGGGCCTTGATTTTCCTCAGATAGAACTCCAGCTCTTTGCCCTCTAGCACATAGCCATCTGCTCAGCCACACTGGCCTGGTCTTGATGCAATGCAAGCAAGAAGCTGGCTGTGCTGGAACTGCTCTTCCAGAAGACTGCTGATTTTGGCGTTCTTTTTCCTTTAGTCATACTTCTTTTGAATTTTCTTTGATCGCTTTTTGTTTAAAATCTCCTCCTCCTCAGGAGTCAGCTTGGCCCCCTTTTTTCGGCCCAGGGGCAGTGCATAGTGGGATTCGAACCACTGTCGGTATGGCACGCTGTCAATGAGCACAATGCAGTTCTTCACCAGGGTCTTGGTGCGGACCAACTCATTATTCGATGCATTGTAAACAGCATCAACGATCCTTGTTTTTCGAGTACAGCACTCAGGGCCCCAGGAGAAGTTTCCCACATCTAGCTGCAGGGCTTGGTACTTCTTGTTGCCTCCTCGAACTCGGACTGTGTGTATGCGGCGGGCACCAATCTTAGTGTTGGCAGCAGGGCACCCCAACTCATACTTCAGCTTCTTGTGATCGGGCTTTCTTTTGCCCCCGGTCTTGCGGCACTTGTGCCAGTTGTCCTGAGAGATGCCCATCGCTCGGCGCCGGCTGGAAAGAGGTGAAAAACATTTCAATTCAGGAAATCCTTATTTCAGGAGAAGAATCTTCCAGTTCCTTAAATCAGTGAGTACATCACCAATTAAAGTGGGCAACGTTCTGAGGACAGGAATCCCATTGTCAATTTCCAACAGCAGGACTAAGAAATTTAATTTACTCACAAATAATGGTCCTACATCTCCATTAACTCTGGCATATGTACAGTTAACTGTCATAAAGGTTTTGTAAAGCAAGAATTATTTTTCTTGGTTAAAGATAACAGGAAAAGGATTGTATTTATAAATAAAAATCATTTGTAACTTACTTTTTAAATTTCTGCTGTTACAGGATACATTTTGTTCCATGAAAGGTTTGATGTAAAATTTGTATGTTTAAATGCTCTAAATAGAATATATTAGATTCTATTGATATTATGCTTTGTGTCTAGTTGTCCTGCCAAGACTTCATGCAGTCATGAGGAGAGCCCTTCTAGAGTTTGAGATTAATGCATGGTCAAAGCTGGGATTATGGGTTTTAGTATTGCTGGGATTATGGATGTGAGTGCTGTACCCAGCCTGGACCATAGAGCTTGAATACAATTTAAGGAAGACAGACTTTCTCTCTACTGCCATTGTTGCTGCTACTCCTCCATTTTGCTTTCTGCTCTTTGCCTCCACTATGAAAGGTTGGTCTCTGCCATGTGCCGCTCTGCCTTAGAGCCAGCCAAGAATGGACTGAAACCTCCAATAACTGTTAGCTAAATAAACCCTTGCTTCCTTCATTTTGAGTGTCAGGTATTTGTCCCAGCAAGGAGAAAATAGTAACTGAGACAGAATTTGGTACCAGGGAAATAGGGTATCATTGCTGTGACTACCTGACTGTGTGGATTATGAGCTTTTGGGAATGGTTTATGGGAAGAGATAGGCAAGGCTTGGAGATGTTGTTGCCTACAAGTTAAGTGCTAGAACAGCTTCAGCAGTGAGAGATTCTGGTCAAAGTGTCAGAAGGCTGATAGAAAGCCTCCCTGTAAAGACCAGGTTGGGGAGGTTTCTGTTGGGAAGAAGGACTGCATTGGTTGTTGGACTCCAGATGATTTCTGCTATAGCTTGTAGAAGATTGGTATGTATTTTGTTCATATCCAGAGACTTTACCTGAGACTAAGACTAAGCATAGTGGACTGATTAATCT
Source organism: Myocastor coypus (assembly GCA_004027025.1). Taxonomy (NCBI): domain Eukaryota; kingdom Metazoa; phylum Chordata; class Mammalia; order Rodentia; family Myocastoridae; genus Myocastor; species Myocastor coypus. The sequence continues at coordinate 23,500 of PVJA010030746.1, forward strand.
TTCAAAAGGTATTTCAAAGCAGACAAATATTTAGGCAGCAGCATGGCTGTTGTTGGGGGCTTTTATCCAGATTTATATTGAGAATCAAGAGCAAAGAGCCTAGAAGGAAGATTTAAAATGTGAGTTTGACCAGAAAGGAAGCTCCAGTAAAGCTGTGAAATGCAAAGATAAAGCTGAGAAGATCTCCATTGTCAGGAAGGAACCAGAGAATGGAAAGTGTTATGGTTTGTCTAGTGGTCCCTCCAGATCCTCATGTAAATCATGGAGCTGTCAAGCACAAGGCTCAAAGGGTAAGGCCAGAGGACCAGGGCAGGGCTTGATGTGTGGGGCCAGTGAGGTACAGAACTGTTAAGCTGACAGCATGTGCTGTCAGACTCCCCCCTCCACCAGATGGTGACCTCTCTGGGAGGTATGGAGCACATCATCCTGGACATGGCAGTGAAGTGCCTCAATGACTTGCTATGTAATTCAGGCTGCTTTACACTATGAAACCTCCAGTAACTGTGAGCTAAATAAACCTTTCCTTCCCTATGCTTGTGCGTTGGGTATTTGTCCCAGCAATAAGAGAAGAATAACAAAGGCAGAATTGATGGCCTGACAGCATCACTGTAGGCAGAAGGTCTCCACCCTTTGTGGCCTTGGAATTGCAAAGGTGAGGGACTTTGCCTTGAAGGGAAAAACCACAGAGCCTCATGTTCCAGAATGGCTGCAGTGTCTACACCAGATTCCAAAATGGCACCAGCATGGAGAATTTGTTCCTCGGAATCAGGGTCACAGTGTCCATTAATCCAGGTACTCAACCCCTATGATCAAGACAGAAGAAAGCCTAGCTACTACCCCAACTGGCAGCAAACCTTGGCATCATCTACATGGCACTGGTTTCAGGTGCTTGAAGAGTACAAGAGTTGTGAGGTTAAAAAGGCTTTCACCTAGCTTTCAAAAGAAGGCCGGGGGGGGGTGCTGGGGAGATAGCTCCGTGGCACAAAGTGCCTGCCTGGCAAGTGCCAGGTCTGAATTCAAACCCTGGTCCTGAAAAAACAAACAAACAAAAGAGAGAGAGAGAGAGAGAGAGAGAGAGAGAGAGAGAGAGAGAGAGAGAGAGAGAGAGAGAGAGAAAGAAAGAAAGAAAGAAAGCCTTTGAGGTCAGGAATTGTGCCCCTGAAAGGGAAGTGTATAAAGTTATGAATGAGAAGCCTATTTAGTGAAAACTCCAGACATTTGGAAAAGCCAGGAACATGAATCATCTAAGGGAAACTGTAGGCAGGGAGCAAAGTCGGTCTAAAAGAGAAGCCTGAGCTGCCACCATGAGTGCCATAGGGGCAGAGCCACATGGAGCTCACAGTTTGCCACAGATTGCTTCAAATATTCCACTTAAAGTTGTAGGATTTAGTGTTTGCCCTGATGGATTTTGGAATTGTGTGGGTCCCAGTGCTTTCTATTCCCTTGTTGTTTGCAACCTTTAGAATGGTAATATTTGTCTTGCATCTTTGAATATTGGAAGTGTTTAACTTTTCCTTTGTATGGGTGCTCACAGCTAAGAGTTAGGTCTTGGAGGAGACAGATTTTTCAGCAATGCTCAAACTATTTGGACTTTGCCAACTGTTAGAGATGGACTAAAATGCCTATTGCACAAAGGAATGTGCAGAAGTCTTTGGGGGGTCCAGGGGTGGACTGTTATGGTTTGCATCTAGTTGTCAAATCAAAGCCTCATGTAGTCATGGGTTGGGGACTTATAGAGATTAATTCATGGCCAAGGCTGGGATTATGGGTCTGTTGGAATTATGGGTGTGAGTGCTACCCCCGGCCTGGACCATAGAGCCTAAATGCAATTTAAAGGAGACAGACTTCCTCTCTGCAGCCATTGTTGCTGCTACTCCTCCATTTTGCTTTCTGCCCTTTGCTGCCACCATGAAAGGTTGTTCTCTGCCATGTGCCACTCTGACTTGGAGCCAGCTGAGTGTGGACTGAAACCCCCAGTAACTATGAGCCCAATAAACCCTTCCCTTCTTCATTTGGGGTGCC
>PVJA010030747.1:0-16200 GCA_004027025.1 Myocastor coypus
CACACACACACACACACACACACACACTTCCAGACACAGCAATCCTGAAAAAAACTAAAGTGATTTAGTTGGCACAGATGCACATCTCATGCGTTTTGTATTGTAAAGTTTCCATCAAGAAAATTCAGTATGTTTTAGCCAGGTGTGACAGCACACACCTATAATCCCAGTAGTTAAGAGGCTGAGGCAGGAGTGTTGTAGGCAGTTAAATTAGATAGAAATATTATAGGCAGTCATACAGGGCCAGGCCCTCAAGGATGACATGGAAGGCAAGGTGACTTTGCTCCTAGAGATAGACACTCCTCACCTTGGGCCAGATCTCAAGACAAGAGTTCTGTTTAAGAAGCAACTACATATTTCCCTAGGGATGGGCATCGGTGATTGATACTCTAAGTAGGTATCAATCACCTTGAAAGATCCTAAAAAGACTCACGAGCCCAAGCTCAATAGGTGGTGTTCTTGCTAGCTTGCTATGTGACCTGCCTTCCCATTGGATCCTGATGTTAATCAATTTTACCTGAGCAATGGTGCTTGTAATCTCATTGGTTGACCACAGTTTTGTCCCACCTCATACCAACCTAAGCGAGTTTCCATGTCTTCTCTATAAAAGTCCCCAGAAGAGACAGCTTCCCGGGGACACCCACTCGGGACCCCCCTCCTGACCCTGTCTTAGACAGGAGCTTTCTTTCTCTCAATAAATATGTTCTGCTCATTACCTCCATTTGTTCCTAAAATTCATTCTTCGGTTTTAGAGAACACAAACTCATCCCAGGTACTTTTCAGGTTGGGGATCGGTTTCCCCATATCATTTGGAGGTTCCCTATTGGAGGTCATGCACCCCAGATCAGTTTTTTATTCCTGCATCAGGAGGATCACAATGAGTTCAAGGCCAGCTGAATTACATACCAAGATCTTTTCTCAAAAAACAGCAATATTTCATCAGTTGTTTTTTTTTTTTTTTTAAATAGCAGTTAATGTTTAGAATTTTCACCTTGAAGGGCCAGGGAGATAGCTCTGTGGCACAAGTGCTTGCCTTGGAAGTGCAAAGTAATGAGTTTGAACCCTGGTCCCAAACACACACACACACACACACACACACACACACACATACACACACACACACAAATTCACCTTGACTAACTTTGTATGCTGATATCTGCGATTTGAGCAACTACAAGGAGCACAGCAATGTGTGACACAAAAACCAAGATTGAATGCCTTTCATCTTGGTCTTCTAAATGCATATCGTTCCTAATGTCTTATCAATTATTATACTTTCTTTAAAATAACTTAAAACAAAAAAGACAAGGAAAAAATTAAGATTTCTTGAAAGCAAGTACCATTATTCAATTACTTTTCCAGTTTTGTATAACTATATCTTGTTAATCTGAGCAACAGATTTGATGATAAAAATAGATAATATAACAACCACTGTTAATTAGCTATTCCTGTTTTGAAAACCTATAACATATGCATTGCTGTATGTTACTGTTTCTGTCTTTTTTCTATTTGTTTCTACTTGTTTTTACTCTTCAAAATAAAATAAAATTAATTTAAAAAGGAAGGCAATAGTAAAAAAATTGCAACAAAAAATTAACTACTTTGGGGCTGGGGAGATAGCTCCGAGGCACAAGTGCCTGCTGGGCAAGTGCAAGGTCGTGAGTTCGAACCCTGGTCCCACAAAAAAAAAAAAAAAAAAATTAACTACTTTATAACTAATAAACTTGTATCCAGCACAAAGGCCTTTCTCTCCTTGATTTTTATCTGCTCCCAGAGTACAATGTAGATTTGGAACTGGGAAATATAATGAGTGAGTTTTGGCTGTTGAGATGCGTAATGTAGTGGCCAGAAGCCCCTGGTCTTTCCGTTCATATCCACAGCACGGGCCTTGGGAACACCCAGAACCATTTAGGGGAAGGTGAAGTAGAGCCAAGCAAGGTAAAGAACTCATGCAGCACAGAAAAGGAAGGCACAGGTTCCTCTGGGTTCCCCTGAGACCTCAAGGAGAGGGCCAGCTACCTGTATAATTACGTTCATCAGGAGGAAGGAGGGGAGCACATTTTCTCACAGCTCATTCCATGCATCAGTCCAGTGGGCCTGCTAGAAAAACCTCTAAAGTATTTGTCTCACACCTGACACTATCCCTGAGGTAGCTGTGCCTACCTCCAACCAGACCACAGTGACTTGAGTGACTTGGAACTCTCTAATCTTGTAAATTATTGGTGAATGCATCCAGATGTGGATCTTCCCTCAGGGGTTATGACCACAGTTCAGGGTTCAGAACTCACATATACTTCCGGAGCTTCCAGTAAAAAACCACAGGGGAGGGGCCCGGCGGGATGGCTCAGTGGTCTAAAGCCCCTGCTTAGGAAAGCTTAGGCGGCTGCAGGGACCACGGTTCCATCCCTGGCACCACATGCTGCGCCAGCCCTGCCCTCGGGGCGGGCTGAGCGGGCCATAAAAATAAATAAATAAACAAAAGTTCGGAAACAACAACAACAAAAAAAAAAAAACCACAGGGGAGAAAAAGCCCTCACTAACCTGTAGAATCCTATGATCCTGCACAAGGTGAGCTTCCCATTCCCCACCCCCCACCCCTGATGCTTAGGCACCTCACTGGTCATCACCAACCCAGGCTGTGCCCAAGCCAGCTCCACTCTAAGAGAGCACAAGACAGGTGGGAAATAGCTCAATGGTATTTCTGGAGAAGACTACTACCTCTCTTGCTGGGAATGCTTCAGTAGAAAGAAGATAAAGACAACAGAGCTGGGCATGGTGGCACACACCTATAATCCCAGCACTTAGGAGGCTGAGGCAGGAGGATCAATGTGAGTTTGAGACCAGCCTGGGCTACAAAAGTGAGCTCAAGGCCAGCCTGAACTGCATAATGAGAACCTGTCTCAAAAAGACAAAAAAAAAAAAAAAAAGAATTAACAGGAATTTTTAAAGAGCTGGCCATCATTGTTTGCCTCTCAGATTAAATTCTGCCTCAGAGAATGTTGGAAATTTCACCAGCTAAAACTTGTAGTCACTTTCAGCATCTGTCAGAGTGACCCAGACAAAAATACTTGATTAGCTGAGCTCTCAGAGCCTGAAGTCAGGCAAGCCTGGGGTCAAATCTTAGCTCGAAAACATGTCAACCATTTGACCTCAGATAATTTTATCTCTGAAGCTTCAGTTATCTCATTTAGAAGATGGAAGTAATGACTGCATCTACTTCACAGGATAATTTATAGGGATGAAATAACACATTGCTTGTAAAATGTTTAACAGTATCTAATCAGTGCAATACATTCCTTCCAGGGCTGGGGAGATAGCTCAGTAGAATAAGCCTAGGAAACACAAGGTCCTGAGTTCAATCCCTGGAGCCACAAAAAACAAACAAACAAATTCATTCCATAAAGCTACTTGCAAATACAATGCTACTATACCTACTTCTTGGGAAAGTTATACAAAGTCATGGCAAACTCCAGTATTTAAAATTTGAACACTTTCTTTTTGTTTTTTGAGACAGGGCCTCATTATACAGTTCAAGCTGGCCTTGAACTCACTGTGTAGCTCAAGCTGACCACAAACTGGCAGTGATCCTCCTGCCTTATCCTCCCAAGTGCTGGGACTACAGGCAGAAGCCATTACACCCAGCTTAAAATCTGGACATTTTTATTTATTTTATTTTATTTTTTTTTTTTAAATCTGGACATTTTTAAAAGCACAGTACATGAGACAGTAATTTCAACATACTACCTGACTTTGCATTTGTCTAATCAATTTCTACTAGTGTCAGGATTTTAAAAAGCTAATCTCTCATTAATCAGGCCAACCCTCCCTTTTCCTACTGTTAACCAAGTCATACTCTTTCAGTCTATTCTCTCAACTATTATCTCTCTCACTAACACTTATAAGGACAAACATACCTGGCTATGAAAAATGGGGAAGGGGGTTTATAGGTGTGAGTGCCAACTGGAAGGAGGTATCATCCAACAGCAATCTTCTGATCTGAAAAATACCTATTTGAAACATCTGTTCCAAATAAACAAATATTCCAAAACACTAGAGTTTGGGGGTCAGAGCATTGCCTTGTCTCTCGTTTTTCTAGGACATTAGATTATAATCCTCTCCCTTGACTCTTCCTCCCTCACTCCTGGGTTAAATATAAGCAGCACCCCCCAGAAGTGCTCTCTGCAATCCACTTCCAATAATACAGAAGGTCCTCAGTACACTCTCCACCCAAGGACTTTGAGCCGGTGTAGATCTTCTGTCTCTGGTAAGCTAAGCTCTTAATGACTGTTCCACAGCACTCTTCCTCAGTTCTCCCAGCTACAGATTCCTAGGTCATCAATCCCACACCCTTGTGCTCATGCTCACATGCATGTGCCAGCCTCAGTAGACTCAAGTGTGCAATGTGCCAGTCATCCTTTACATCTCATCTCTTCCAGTAACAAGGACAATTCTCTCACCAGCCTAGCAATTTTCCCCTTTTCATTACTCTCTGATAGCTCTCATTCCACAGGACCTTTTGAACTGGACTACCCTACTTGGTACCAATAATGTTGAACACTAAAAGTTAATGAGTCTAACAATGAAGAAACTTGAGCAGTCTCTGCCTATGCCACTAGCCAGCTTACTTAAGCATATTTCGGCACCTCTACAAGAAGAGGATGGTCTGGATAGCTGTGAGCTCCTAACTGCCTGCCCTCCTCAAGCCAAACTTCTTTATTTCATTAAATAATCATTGAGTGTTTGATAACACAAAGCAGGGTGCCTAACACTAAAAGGATCACAATGTTAAGATCTTCCCTCAAAGAGCTTATCAGCAAGAATGAGAAATGAGACAAGTAGCATCAATAACTAAAAGAAATCAAGAAAAGGTAATCTCCCAATTTAAGAGGTTTATACAAGGAATACTATAAGCCCATCACTACACACCAAGCCTGAGCCTCATTTTCAATACATCTTTTCTTCTTTCACTTTCACCTATTCTTTCACTAAATGCTTCTTCTTCTACATCTTGTTGCTGCTGCTGTTTTGCAGTACCAGGGATCAAACTCAGGACCTTGTGCTTGCTAGGCAGGTGCTTTACATCATTTTTTAAATCTGTGCTTTCCACTTTGCATTTATGAGTTGTATGCTTAATCTATGCCCTGGACAAATGTCCCCATTTATGTTATCACTGTCTCCAGCACTAAACTAATCAATGATCTCTTATCAAAATATGAGATTCACAGAATCACCTTATTTGGTGGGTGTGACTTGCCTGCTCCCTTGCTACAGCTGTCAGACAGCCTCCCCTTTATTACAGAACATTCACATCAAGCCCCCTTACAAAACTATCCACCTCCTATATCCTTTCTTCCCACAAAATGACCCAGAGCATATATTGTAATTAGTACTAGGTAGAATGTTTTAAGTCATGGGCTTTTTTTTTTTTTTTTTTTTTATGGCCAGCTCAGCCTGTCCTGGGGGTGGGGCTGGCACAGCCTCAGTCCTTGCAGCCACCCAAGCTTCCCTAAGCAGGCGCTTTAGACCACTGAGCCATCCCGTTGGCCAAGTCATGGGCTTTAACTGTTAAGAATTCAGTCAGAAAACTGTGCTATTTGCTAAAATATACTTGAGGATGCTATACACAAAGCAGACACCAGCTGCCCGGACAATAGATATGACAGGTAGAGTTGTAAAGAGGGAGAGCAGCTTCCCAGGGCAGCAGGCAAGGAAGATTTCAAGGAAGAAGTCACACCTGAATATGTTACATCTTGCCTTACAGACAGGACTTCAATAGACCGGGAAGCAAACAAGCATTTCTGCCAAGGAACGAGGGGGATTTGGTTTCAAGACCAGCAAACTGGCAACAAATTGGGCTTTAGTAACCAGGTCCTCCTGGAAAGAAACTAAGCAACAGAAACAGTGAACTTTCTGGGTTTTTGTTTGTTTTGTTTTGTTTTGCTTTAACTAGACTACAAAAGATACGAAAGTGGAAGAGAAAGTTCACTAACCTAATTAAATGGTGAGAAGTGGATGGGGGGAAAGATGAAAAGATCCCTGAAATCAGAAAACCTAGCTCCAGCTCCCAGGCCCGGCTCTGCCAAGGAGGGGCTCGGCGGCCACTGTAAGTCATCTATCCCCGCTAGGCTCAGTTTTCTCATTTGTAAACTGAAGCAATTGAACTGGCTGACCTCAAAGGTCCCTACAGTCCCAAAGTGAACCGACTGTATATTATTTCTGCCATTAAAACATTCATCATGGGGACACGTGGGGGGGGGTTCCTTTTCTTAGTGTTTCTCTTCCCAAACTAAGAGTGCTCTTTTTCCTTAATTTACTATTATTAGGTATGCTTCTCCATCACAAACTGGACACTTTCCTATAAAATTTCGCTACACAATTCAATTTAAAGTAAGAAGAGCTGGGGGCCAGGGAGATAGTTCCGTGGCACAAGTGCCTGCCTGGCAAGGGCAAGGTTGTGAGTTTGAACCCCAGTCCTGCAAAAAATAAAAAATAAAAAATAAAAGAAGAAGAAGAACTGATAGTGGGGAGGCAGCACCTAAATGAAGTTCAATAGGCTCCTCCTGACATGAAATTTTACTTATGGTTCGTTTACACGTTCTCTAAGAAATTTGTGCAGCACAACCTTAGCCTTTTACAAATGTATACAATACCGCGGCCTCTTGGTAAACTATCGCCATATAAATCACAAAATATGCCAGAGTAAACAAAGGGGTAAAGAAGATCCCTCTGAAACTCATCTAAAAGATCTTTTTTAAAAGTACCAAAGGAAAGAGGTACACAGTAAACTTAAAAGATACGGGGGGGGGGGCTCTTGGTAAAGTCTATTTGAAAAGGCAGCGAAAACGCGGAAAGTTTTTGGCACTGAAATTCGCTGAAACTTGACATTTCTTCTACAGCATCCAGAGGTCCCCGTGCTCCCAGAAGGGCAGCAGCCCAGCAAGCACGGATGCGGTTTTATTCTGGTCTTATTGATCCTATGCACCAAAAGTAAGTGAAGCCCAACAGCCGGGTCAGAAAGCCTTACCAGCAACCTTACCAAAGTTCAAACAGGTTCCTTTCACAAAAGGCTACCTCGGAGCGGCGACCCTAGCGCGGAGCTGTCGCGCGCCAGGCGGCAAGACCGACCCGGGTCTAACTAACACCTGCGGACGCCGCCGCCGCTCCGCCTGCGCAAGAGCGCGTGGGGCCGCCCTGGGCTCTGGAGACGCCGGCTAGCGGTCGCCCGCACCCCAAAGTGAAGCCTTGCTGTCCGCTGTCCGCTGCCCGGCCAGCCTTCCTTTCGGGCTCCACTCCCGCATCAACTCTCCCGGTACCTGCTGTGGCGGTCCCGCGGATCCAGGCACCGTCGTTCCAGTCTGCAGCCACCTCGCCGCGCTCGCCCAGACGCCCGCTCGCGCCACTGCGCATGCCCGGCCTGCGCCCGGCCGCAGACCCAGAATCCACTTTCCGCGTTTTGCTTGCGGCTCCTGAAAGACGCGGAGCCAAGAGTGCTTTCTCTCTGGCAGTTGCAGGTGGTGAGAGAGGAGGCTTGGAGGAGAGATGGATGGGTGCTATGGCAACGTTATCTCCGTCTCCCACGGTTCGCCAAGCTTTAAGATGGCCATTTAAACCTATGGTCTTCTCGTTTAGGTGTGGGTTGGAATCGCCTGGAGGACTTGTTAAAATAGATCCCACACCCGGAGTGTATCAGATTCTGGAGTGAGATAAGACACTTGCCCTTGTAGTGTGTTCTCAGGGGTACCACACTTTGAAAACGACAGGTGAAAAGGAAATGCTCTTGTTGCTCAAGAAGTAAGAGCTATTCTCCTACACGCACACCATTTGAGATTACACAGAATACTTCCTCTTGTTTTAACAGTCACACCTGCTTAAAGCAAATAAATAACGCCTACAGTGAAACAAAGGTGGGCTGTTTCTTCTGAAGAACTGAGTGGAACACAGCTCCCAGAGTTCTCACAAACTTTAAGCATGACCCAGCACTATATGCTTTAGCTCAGTCCAGGGAACAGACTGGTCCCGGTTTTACTGCTTTTTCACCCCTTAAGGACACACCCCGTGTGCCCGGGTAGCACTTAACACAATATTTAAGGCAGAATAGGCACACAAGCAACCTTGGGATGGTAGCAGTAGGCCTGGAGGAGGAAAGACGTTTGAAATTAAGAGTTCAAAAGAATTGGATGATAAATTAAATATAAAAGTAGGTGGACCTGGGCTGGAGAGGTAGCTCAGCGGTCTAAGCACCTTCCTGGCATCACAAGTACCTGGTTTAAATTCCCAGCACCGCAACAGCCACCTAAACAAAGCACGGCAGCACACGCCTATAATCCCAGCGTTGGGAAGGTTGAGACAGGAGGATCACTACACGTCTGAGCTGTGGAGTAAGACCCTGTACCAAATAAATACATAAGTAAATTTTAATTTTAAAAAAATAGATGGATTAGACCGGCCAGAAACCTTAGCAGCGCCTACTTAGGCAGAGCACAGCAGCGGGTTCATCACTGGCATGCTATGCCTGCCCCACGCCCCTGGGGCACCCTGAGAGGGCAATTGAGACTGGGCATGGTGTCATGCACACGTAATCCCAGCTCTTGGGAGGCTAAAAACAGGAGGATCACTACCAGTTCGATCTATGTATTGAGACCCTGAACACCCTGTATATAGAACCTGTACCACATACATTGAAAAAAAAAAAAAAAAAGTGGACCATAGGGAAATGATCCGTTGCTCTCGACCTTCCACTTGCAGAAGTTTGCAAATTTAATAGTTTATGTCTGAGCCCAGAGGCACAAGAGAATTGGAGTGTGTAATTGGTCACAAAATAATACAAAATATTTCTTTAAAAATTAAACATTGGCCGGGCGTGGTGGCTCACGCCTGTAATCCCAGCACTCGGGAGGCTGAGGCAGGAGGATCGGTGCGAGTTCGAGACCAGCTTGGGCTACAAAAGTGAGCTCAAGGCTAGCCTGAACTGCATAGCGAGACCCTGTCTCAAAAAGACAAAAAAAAAAAAATAAAATAAAAATTAAAATTAAAATTAAACATTGTAGAAGTGAAGACCTACAAACACAGGTACTTGAGGCAGATTTAAAGCCAGGCTGGGGAGATAGCTCCATGGCACAATTGCCTGCTGGGCAAATGCAAGGTCGTGAGTTCAAACCCCAATCCCACAGAAATAAATAAATTAATTAAATTAAAAATAAAGCCAGTCTAGGCAATTTAGCATGACCCTGTGTCAAAATAAAAAGGACTGGGATGTAGGTTAGTACAAATCCCTAGGTCAATTCACAATAACCCTCTCCCAACGCATGTATAATATGCAAGAAATTAAAACGTGTTCGCACAATGACTTCCACACAAATGTCCATAACAATATCTTTTCACGTTAGCACCAATCTGGAAGTAACTCTGTCCACCAAAGGAGTGGAGAAACAAATTGGGGTGCATTTATACACGGAAATACCACTCAGGGCTAAAAACAGAAAGAACTATACAGGCCTCAACATGGTTGAGTCTCAAAATCATTATATTTGAACAGAAGCCTGAAACAAAATATATACAGTGTAACCTGACTCCATTTATATGAAATCTATCCTTTAATGATAAAAAGCAAATCAATAACTCCCTGAAACTAGAGGTGAAGGAAAGGACGGATTGCAAAGAAGGACAAAAAGTCTTTAGGGATTCTGTAATTTTTTTCTTTATTGATTATTGCAATGATATCACAGATGCATACAGCTCTGCTCTTTAAATACATGATGTTTCTTTTTTGTAAATTATTCCCCAGCAGAGTTAGAGAGAAAAAATTTCAAGTACACTTATGATCTGTTGATAAGACAAGTTCATGAGGAAATTCAGACTCAAAATATAGTAGAGGGCTGGTGAGATAGCTCAGCAGACTAAGCACCTGCTTAGGCAAGCACAGGGACCAGGGTTTGATCCCCCCAGTACCTCATGCTATGCTGGCCCTGCCCTCAGGCCTGCTAAGCCAACCACCAAGTCGGGGCATGGTGGTGCATGCCTGTAATCCCACCTGCTGGGTAGGTTGAAAACAGGAGGATCACTACACGTCCAAGCTGCAGTAGTGAGAGCCTGTACTAAATACATAAAATGAAAAAGGAAAAAAAATTATATATATATATATATATATATATATATATATATATATATATATATATATTCTGATCTGGCAGAAGGGTACAATAAAAAATCACCTTCTTTAGAGGAAGATAAAAATAATCAATCTTAACTATCTGATTCAAAATATAAAAGTTTGATAGCTAGCACACTCTCACACACTTGAGAAAACTCATGAGGGAAGCAGTGTTTCTATAGCTAGTAATATTATTAAAGAAAAAAGAGGGGCTGGCAGGATGGCTCAGTGGTCTAAAGCACCTGCTTAGGAATGCTTAGGTGGTGGCAAGGACCAAGGTTCAATCCCTGTTACCACATGCTGTGCGAGCCCCCCCCCCCCCCCCGGCCAGCAAAAAAAAAAAAAAAAAAAGAGCTAAACTGGGCATGGTGGCTCACACCTGTAATCCCAGCACTTGGGAGGCTGAGGCAGGAGGATCAGTGCAAGTTCAAGACCAGCCTGGGCTACAGAAATGAGCTCAAGTCCAGTCTGAACTACATAGTGAGACCCTGTCTCAGAAAGACCAAAAAAAAAGGAAAGAAAGAAAAAAGAAAAAGAAAAAGAAAAGAAAAAAAGAGCTAGCAAACAGAGGAAAAATTTGGAAAATTGTAATTAATATTTTTAAAGAAACATAAGATGCAGCATGTACAGTAAATTGACTATATCTTTGGGAAGTGTTAATATTCATAGGATATTAAAATTTTGATGACTAAAATTAAAAACTAAATGAATGGTCTAGGTTTCAAAATAGATAAAAGCTATCATGTGGAAAATAAAAGTGAGAAATTTATCTTAGAATTAAGCCTAGCGGACCGTAGCAGAAAAAAAAATGGCTTTAGGGGGCTGGTGAGATAGCTCAGCAAACTAAAGTGCCTGCTTAGGCTAGCTTAGGCAAATGTGCAGGGGCCGTGGTAAATCCCTGGCACCACAAACCACACCAGACCTGCCCCCAGGGTGGGCCAAGCTGACCACACACACACAAAAGGCTTTAGTATCTAGAAGGATGATCCAGACAGTTTCATCCTCATCTGTGAAGAAAAATAAAACTACATATAACCCTAACAGAAACAGCTGGCAAATTATAAAACAAATAGAATTGTGGAGTGTGGCAGAGATTGAAGATTATCCTAAAATATATTTTAGGGATCAGGAAAATATCTTAGTAGAATAAGTGCCTGGCTGTCAAGTGCAGGGTCCTGAGTTCAATCCCCAGTACTACAAAAAAAAATATATAGATGATATGGATATGGATATAGATATAGATATATAGATAGATTGATTTATTACATTTTTAAAAGATTTTTTATTTATTTCTCTTAAACCTCATTTATTTGTTTGTGTTATAGCTGGCTCAGCCTGCCCTGGGGTGAGGGTACGCAGCATGTGGTGCCAGGGATCGAGGAGCGGTAGCAGCACTTGCCTTAAGTTTCCTCCGCAGGCACTTTAGATCACTGGGCCATCTTGCTGGCCCAATAGATTCACGTATTATACATTTAGCTTATAACAATGAAAACCTTTCAAAATAATAAAATATTGGACTAGCCAGTGACATACTATATAAAAAATATGCACAGACTCAGCAACTCTCAAGTGTCTCCCTGAAAAGCCTAGGTTTCCAAATGATTTAGGTTCCAGTTAGTTATGTAAGACTTTGATTCAAATTTGAATTGTGTGGGAACAATCGCAATGCGGATTCCTAATTTTGTAGTTCCTGATCCTTTCAGAGTTAGCAACTGCCTTACAGGTAATTTGGGAAAACTCTTGAATACTAATGATGAAGTGGACAGATCTCAAAGTTTCTGTATATTATACACGTCTTTTAAAAGAAAAAAAAAGTTTTGTTTCAGTACTAGTGGCCTATCTCAGAGCCTCACATATGTTAGGCAAGTGCTCTTCCACTGAGCTACACTGCCAGCCTAAATCTTTTCATTCTTTTTTTTCCTTATCATTGCACGACTCCGTCCAATGATCTTGGTGGAAGGTCTCCCAATGGTACAGGGAAAAGAAACTCCCAACCTGAAAGATGCCTTGGATGAGTTCATGTTTTCTAAAATAGAAGAATTAAATTTCAGAACAACTCAGATTATTGGGGGAAAGAAACCTTCTTCCCTCTGAGAGAGGGACAGAAGGGGACCACAGTGGGTTGTCTTTTTTTAACAGTATTTTATTTTATTTTATTTTTTCTTGTTTCAGAAGTTTTGTTTGTTTGTTTGTTTGTTTATTTTTATGGCCGGCTCAGCCTGCCCTGAGGGCAGGGCTGGCACAGCATGTGGTGCTGGAGATTGAACCGCGGTCCCTGTAGCTGCCTAAGCTTTCCTAAGCAGGCGCTTTAGACCACTGAGCCATCCTGCCAGGACCCAACAGTGGGTTGTCTTTATGCTTAAACTATTGGAAAGTGCTGTAATCCTAACTTCTGCATTCAGAAACAATTTTGTTTATTCAATAGTGATATATAGATAAATAAGAAAATTAATGCTAGAAAACTGACATGCAAAATCTTAGTAAAAAGTACAGAGAGCATTTTTAGCTTTGTGATTACCCCAAAGGAAACCTCAAAACCTGGAAACCATACAGGGAAAGATGAACAGATTTGGCATAACAAAACTGATATAATAAAAATGAAAATGCTTCCGTGACAAGAGCTATTTAGTCAAGAATGCTTAACATCCATAATATATTAAAATGTTATTCAAAAATACATCACCTAGACTGGGCATGGTGTCATGTGCCTGTAATCCCAGCACTTAGGAGGCTGACAACAGGAGGATCATTACAAGTCTGATCTGTGCAGTGAGACCCTGTAAATCCTATAGACCCTGTGCTAAATACATTAAAAAAAAAAAAAAAAAAAGATGTCACCATATAAAAACTGATAAAGTTCTAAACAGGTACTTTTTATATAAAAAAAAATTAAAATGATCCACAGGCCTGTGAGGAGACACTTGAACTTTGTGGCAAGCAGAGAAATGCATATAAACCAATGAAAACAGAATCTCTACCCAGGCATTTTTAAAAGAGCTTCCCACTTACATGATTTCAATAGATACCAAGGTTTTGAGCCACTTCTCTAAAACTACATAGACTCAAAGCAGTCAGTGACCAACAGCATCAGCTTGAAGCTCCTTTCTAAAAATGAGAATTTTTGAATTTTCTTACTAAATTAGAATCTCTGGGAATGATTTTGAGAAAACTGTCTTAAGGAGTTTGCCAGGCGATTATGACACTATCATGAGTTGGAGAACTCTGAAGCCTTTCTTTTTGTGTTTTGTTTGCTTCCAGAGCTCCTTGGAGGATGTTAACAGATGAAATAAAGCCTCCAAAGGCAAATAATCATCACTATTCCAATACATTTTATATATTCTTAGGGTTTTTTTTTCAGAATTTAGTAATGTAAATGACAGTAATTTATTACTAGAAAGAAATACTCTAAATGCATGAGAAGTGCCCTGTATTATGTCTAAATTGTCACCAAATTTAGTGAGTTCCTAGTTCTACAACAGAGTTTTATTATGTGTGAAATGGCCACAAGGATTGGTGAAAGGGCTTTATTTCTAAATTTCTTAAATATTATAAGTTACTCCATGAGAACTAATTTATGTGTGTGTCATCCTGAGAACTGAACCAAGGGCCATGCACACTGAGTTACACTTTCAGCCATTTTACATTTTTTATTTTGAGACAAGCTCTTGATAAGATGCTAAATTGCCCAGACCAGGCTTGAACTCCAGATTCTTCTGCCTCAGCTTTCCTGAGTGGTGGGGTTATAGTTATGCACCATCATACCCAGGTTGGGGTTTGCTTTCTTTCTTTCTTTTTTTTTCTTTTTTTTTTTTTTTTTCTGGTGGACCGGGGTTTGAACTCAAACCTTGTACCTGCCAGGCAGGAGCTTGTGCCATGGAACTATCTCCCCAGCCCAGGGTCTGCTTTTTGTTTGTTTGTTTTTGGTCTTTTTAAGACAGGGTCCCACTATGCCGTTCAGGCTGGCATTGAGCTCACTTTGTAGCCCACACTAGTCTCAAACTTGCCTCAATCTCCCAACTTCTGGGACTACAGGTATGCACCATCATGCCCAACCTGGGATCTTTTTTTTTTTTTTTTTTGTATTTGGTATAAGATCTCACTACACAGCTTGGACTCATAATGATCCCGTTCTCAGCCTCCCCAGTGCTGGGATTACAGGTGGGTGCTACCACGCCTGGCTGTGGTGGACAACTCAACATGCCTGGGGTTGGGGCTGGCATTGGTATAGGATGCTGGGGAACTGGGGTCTGTTTTATAAAGGATTTTTTTGTAGTGCTCTCTACTAAGTAGCATGAATGCATTAGTGCAGTTTGGCTGTTTTAGATCATTTATTTTGTTCTGTTATTAGAGTGTTGGCTTATAGTTCTATTGTTCATAATTTGAGGCTTTACTAAATTAAAACTAACAGACCTGTGTCCCTCTTTTATTTATTTATTTTTGTTTGAAAACATTTAATATAAACCAGCTATTCAAGAAAGGAAATGGCATAATCACATTTCGTTTTAAAGAAGCGCCACCATCTGCTATGTACAATAACTGCATCCAATGTCATCATCACATAGCTTATTTTAAGATTTTTTTTACTTTATTTTATTTTTTTCTTGTTTCAGAACTTTTGTTTGTTTGTTTATTTATTTATTTTTATGGCCGGCTCAGCCTGCCCTGAGGGTAGGGCTGGCACAGCATGTAGTGCCAGGGATCGAACCGCGGTCCCTGCAGCCGCCCAAGCTTTCCCAAGGAGGCATTTTAGAACACTGAGCCATCCTGCTGGGCCCCCACATAGCTTATTAAAAACACAAATTCTTGAGTGAGTGTGTGTGTGTACACCAAGGAGGTTTCCACTAAAGTCCATTCCAATCTAGAAAGAAATTAGTAACACTTTTGAATTTTTAATCTCATTGAAGATTTATATTTTACTGTATTCTTTATAGTATATATTAAAGGTTAAAATCTCAACTGACATAATACCATAAATGAAGGAAAACAATTAAAATTTAACTTGCCCAAGGAGCCACCTTGAACTTTGGTCACCTGGCTGCAAACCAAGTCCACATCAGTCTCAACTGGGTTGAAGCGCCACCTACTGATACTTTCTGGGAAATAGTTTAATCACTTATGGGGCCAATTAGACATACACAGGGCTCACTCGAATCTCTGTAACATTGCTTGGTGCCTCTTAATCTGGGATACCAAGCCTAGGAAATACCAAAGATGCTGGGACAAACTCATACCACCTTCTCTGCTTCCTGCATCATAGGAACCATTAACAATTGAATTATGTTCAGATCTATATTGTGCACACTAAATCATTGTATTAAATATATGCAAACAATAGAACACATATGTTAAGGTGTATACATTTAAAATAACAAAACCAGTGATGAGAAAAAGAGGTGATCATGGTGATGCACACCTATAATCTCAGCTATCTGGAGGCTTTTAGGACAGTTGTGAGCTCAAGGGCAAGCTGGACAAGTAAGGCAGATCCTGTCACAAAATAAAAACAGTGAGGATGTAGATAAACAATGAGGATGTTTGCACAGCAAAATGGAGGGATGCAGTGGAGAGAGCCCACTGTGGAGAATGAACTGGAGAGAAAACCAGCCTAGAGAGAGACAGATGAGCTAGATGCTGTTGAAGAATTATAAGAGATGATAAGGCCCTGGAAGCAGAATGGCGGGAATGGGTATGGAGGAAAGTGGATAGGTTTTTTTAAGGGGCCAGAACTGACTCCTTATCTTTTAAAGACACAAACTGAAATATTTACAGATTAATTGGTGTGATTTCTGTGTTTGTCCTTAAAGTAAACTATCTATAGAAGGAAGGAATTAGAGAAGGTGATTATAGACAAAACAAAAACTGATTGTAAGCTGAGAACTGCTGATAGGTGATAGACATGAAGGAGTCTTACAATTTATTTATTTTTTATATTGTTTGAAAATCCTTGGAATAAAGTTTAAACAATAAAGTGCCAAAAAATATTTGAGGGAGAAAAATCAGTAGAAAGATAAGAATGTGAAATACAAATTTGGAGAGAGATCAGAGTAAAA
>PVJA010030748.1:0-25525 GCA_004027025.1 Myocastor coypus
TCTTGCTATGCAGTTCAGGCTGGCCTTGAGCTCACTTTTGTAGCCCAAGCTGGTCTCGAACTCGCACCGATCCTCCTGCCTTAGCCTCCAGAGTGCTGGGATTACAGGCGTGCACCACCACGCCCGGCTACTGCACAGTCTCCTATGTTCCCTGCCCCTCGGTTCTAGCACACTAATCCCAGTGTGCCATCTTTTACATAATGACCTGGTGGAGGTGGGAGGCTGGAAAGACAGATATGCAGTAATATTTGCCACGTGAGGCTTGATGTCTCAGTGTCCGTCTGAAATTTCTCATAAAAGGGGGAAGACAGGAGCAGCAAAATTAAGCAGCAGCACTGAGGCCAGGCTGCCCATGGTCACATGCAGCCTCGCTTGTGAGACCAAGCCTGCAGCCTGGTGCCTGTCCCCAAGGCGTTAGCGAGGTGGCACATCACAGAGTGGGAGAGGCCTGATTGAGGCATACGGCTTGGTCCCAGACTCACCTGGTACCTCTGGCTCTGTATTCTGGGCAGGGACAGGACGACCATCTTCCACGCAAACATCTCCTGGTATAGCTTGTACCTGCACTCCTCGATGGGTGGGTTCAAGTAGATCACCTGGTTGGTTATCCTCAGTTCGTGAACTACATTCTGGAATAGAAAGGGCTCGGTTGCAGTGGTTTGGAGTCTGTTTGTTTGGCTGGTACAGGGCCTTGTTACACAGCTTGGACTCATAGTGATCCTCCTGTTTTAGCATTCCCAGAACTGCTATTACAGGTGTGTACCACCAGTCCTGGTTTCGGTGGCCAACTCTGCAGGGCTGGCACAGCATGTGGCTCTGGGGATTGTACTGGGGTCCTCGTGCTTGCCAGATAGGCACTTAGATCGCTGAGCTACCTCCTATTTCCCCAGCTTCAGTCTGGAGTCAACCTCTTCTCTCTCCAAATTACCATGCAACTTCATGCTGCCTGAACCAGAGTCTGGCCCTTTTTCAGACATTGTGCTGTGGAGTTTGGTACTGTGATTTGTGTCCCTTCACTGAGATCATGAGAGGCTGAGGGCGGGTGCTGCTCCTCTTCCTAGGTCCTCCTGGGTGCTGATCCATCCCTGCCTGGTCTCACTGAAGTGCCACCGTTCCAGCAGTGACAACCCTGAGCAGCCACTACCACTGGCAGGGGCTGCAGGCAACACTGGCTGCCAGCGATGTGCAACATGACCAATTGAGCCCCGCCTGGCCTCAAAAAAAACTTAAAGCATTAAAAATAAAAATTAAATACTGGGAGAAAAAAAAATGAAAAAATAAAGTTTGTAAAGAAAGAAAAACCAGGGGCTGGGGAGACAGATCAGGGCACAAGTGCCTACCTGGCAAGTGTGAGGTCGTGAGTTCAAACCCCAGAAAGAAAGGAAGAAAGAAAGAAAGAAAGTAAAAAAGAAAGAAAGAAAGAAAGAAAGACAGAAGAAAGAAAGAAAGAAAATCCAACTGCTTCTCCCAGATCAGTCTCCCTGCAGGTCTCATGGGGCCTTGTGTGTGACACAGACCACAGTGCTGTAGATTCTCTTAGAGACCCAACACAGACTGCACATGGTCACTGAAGGTACCCTCACATGGGTGTTTGCTAAGCAGAGCTGTTTCCCTCAGTACTGGGCCTTCTCTCAAGTTCATTTTGTCTTTGAGACAGGATCTCACTGTGTAGCCCAGGCTGGCCTCAAACCTACGATATTCCTGCCTCACTCTTCTGAGTTAGGATTACAGGTGTGTGCCCAACTCCTGGCTTATTTCATCTTTATGACTGCCTTTGACATTGTTTAGGACTTGGCCCAGCATGGTGGTGCATACCTGTAACACCAGTACTCAGGAGGCTGAGGTAGGAGGATCACTGTGAGCTCAAGGACAGCCTAGGCTTCAGAATGAATTCAAGGCCAATCTCAAATGCATAGTGAAACCCTGTCTCACAGAAAAAGAAAAGGAATAAAATGGTTTATGACTTTATAAAAAGGTTGCAAAGAGAATACAGAGTTCCAAATACTCTTCACCAGCCTCCTCTGCTGTTACCAACATACCTAGCATAGTATAGTGCTATGGTTTGTGTGTAGTTGTCCTCTAAAACCTCACGCAGTCACTGGGGCATGGTCCTAGAGTCTGTGAATAATTCATGATCCAAGAGCTAGGTGTGATGGCACACACCTATAATCCCAGCACTTAGGAGGCTGAGGCAGGAAGATCAGTGTGAGTTTGAGATCAGCCTGGGTTACAAAAGTGAGCTCAAGGACAAAAAAGAAAAAAAAAGAAAAAAAAAAAAAAAAATCAGGATCCCAGGCTGGGATTCTGGGTGTGAGTGCTATGCCCACATGGGGCAGCCAGCCTGAAAGCAATGGAAGGCAAGGAGAGAGGCTGGCCTCCCAGCCCTGCTGTCGCGGCTCCCCTCTTTTGTTCTGCACTGTTTTCCACTGCCACGAATGGCTTCCCTCTGCCACATAGCACTCTGCCTTTCAGCCACCCAAATATGGACGGAAACCTCCACCAACTGTGAGCTAAACAAACCTTCCCTTTCTTAATTCCTAGCGTTGGCTATTTGTCCCAGCAATGAGAGAAAAGTGTCGAAGACAGATGGAAATCCGGCAGACTTTAGTCAGGGTCCAGGCTGAATCGCACACACTTGTGACACTCAGCAATCATGTTCCTTGGCCTCTTCACCTGTGCCATTTCCTCAGCTTGTCCTTCACACAACCTGACACTGAGTACTGGCTATTTGCAGCCTGACTGTGAACCTGTGTCTGTAGGACATGGTTCTGATGATTAAAATGCAGCTGAGGGAGTCAGAGAAAGACCACTTCACTCTAGGGCTCATGATGCCACCACAGCATCATGCTGACCTGGTAAGGTAGCATCTGTCAGGCTTCTCCAGTGAAAACGGACATATCTAAAGCAATGTTCCCACTGGGTAGCAAATGGAGTACCCCAGGAAACACTCACCTTGATTTTTGGCTCCCCGCCAGGCTTGTGGCTGACTTGCGGGGCATCTGTGTCCATGTCCACTTCGGCTTTGTCTTCAGCCTGTCCAAGGAGGACCTGGGTCCACGCTCTCAAGCCAGCTTGCAGACGCACGCCCAGAATCCTCTCGATCTACGGAGAAAGCAGTCAAGAGACCCATGTCTCTCGAAGCCAGCCACAAGGAGCACACAAACAAAGGTGGGAGGTGGCAAGTGTGACCCCAATCCTTAGCGTCCCTCCTGAGCCATTTCCAGACTGTGGTCTCCCTCTCTAGACAACTGAGCCACTCATCCTCAAACTTGCTCATGACAAGACACCAAGAATGTGTAGATACAGGGCCAGCGAGATGGCTCAGTGGTCTAAAGTGCCTGTGGAGGAAACTTAAGGCAAGCGCTGTGACTGCTGGTTGATCCCTGGCATCACATGCTGTGCACCCCCACCCCAGGGTGGGCTGAGCCAGCCATAACACAAACAAATAAATGAGGTTTAAGAGAAATAAATAAAAAATCTTTAAAAAACAAAAAAGACTGTGTAGATACAGGTAAGGTCTTAGGCAGTGTGGGAGAATATCCACTGGTGTTCTTGAAATGGAAGCCAGCAAGTGGTAATCTGAATGGTGTGATGCCATTCTCTTAATAAGAAAGTGTTCTCCTATAAACATAAACAAGATGTGAGCTCTGGTGGATTAACAGTCTGCCTCTGGACACACAACTGTCCCAGGAGTATGGGGAGGGTCGTGGTAACAAAACCGAGAGACTTTCAGGCCCTATGTGGGTTCAAGGCAGTGGGACTCGCTAGCTTTCTCTCCAACAGCATCCTTGGTGTGGACACACTGCTCTGATGTGTCCATGTCTGAACAGAAAAAGGGGCCTAGAACAGAAAAAGGTGACTAGATACAGCTACAACATGCAACCCCTGCTGCCGACACCCTACTCCTAAGACTCCCTGAGTGCTCTGCCCAGAAATGAGGGTCACATGGGCTTGGAAATCTGCCATACCCCACTCCTGAGAGATGCCATGCTGCTGGAAGGCTTTTTCTACACAGGGCTTGGGGTGGTCAGGGAAGGATGGGCACCTGGAGGGCTAGGACAGAGGAGTCAGGGTTTAGATATGGCGTGGCAGCAGAACATGGCTTAACATGCTGGGCCCCTGGCTTTAACACCCAGCACCACCAAAATGAAATCTGTGTCCACCTGTATCAAAAGAGGGAAGGGCACACAAGGCGCTGCTGCATGTCCTGCAGAAGGACTCTTTCCTCTTCCACAGCTGCCCATGCCCAGCTCAGAACTGGCATGGATGGTGTGGGACTGTCTTTACTTTTGACAGTGCCTTGCTGAGTTACTCTGGCCATCCTGCCTTAGTTTCCTGAGCAGTAGAGATTATAGGCACACTGTCCAGCCAGACCACCACCATTTCTTAGGGAAAATGCCCTGGCGACAGCCTGGTATATGTGTGTGCAGGGCCCATCCCATCTCACCAGCTGCCCTCACCTCCATGTCAAGCTTGTTGACCCAGATGGGCAAGTTGGAGTAGGAGTGCAGATTCAGGTCATCTACTGCCTTCTGGACCCTGTTCAGGATCTCGGAGAAGGTCTTGTGGTCATACATGCACGTTTCTAAGGAGCGCACTTCCAGGTCTATTTTCTCTTCGATAATAAGCAGATCGTCGACCTAAAGGATTGAATTGAACTTAGGACCTTGTGCTTGCCAGGCAAGCACTTATTCTGAGCTATCTCCCTGGCCCAATATATGTTACATTTCAAAGTCACTCACTCCTCCTATAGTGCTGAGGACTGAACCCAGGGACTTCTCTCACTTTTAGAATATTGGAGATAGGGTCCTGTTAAGTTGCTGCACTTGGCTCAAACTTGTGAATCTCCTGCCTCAGACTCCCAGACTGCTAGGATTACTGGTGTGTTACCACATACTGCTACCTTCAAGTTTGTGAACAAAGGCTTGGAGCAGAGGATTCTTCAGTGACAGCCAAGGTTGGCTGCTGGGGTGAGGAGGCAAAGGTGTGGCTAGCAGCTCCCTGTTCTAACACTGTTGTGCCCTAGGGGGCGCCCAGTGGGCTACAGGATTGGATGAGGCTGTAGGGTGTAGCTGAGCCGGAGCAGGGAAGGAAGCTGCACTCTGGGAAGATGTCAGCCCATGTTCCCAGCAGCAGGGCCACACCTCCTCCCCACAAGCTAGTACTGTCCAATCTGCAGCCAGGCAGCTTCCCTGTCCCTCTGCTGGTTTCTAGGCACAGCCACCCCACCTCTCTCATCTCACCCTTTTCTTGGCTCCTGTTTGGGAGCCACCTGAGCTACCACCATCTATTCACTTGGGAATGCATGAGGGGCAGGCTGAGGCACCTTCTCTTGGAAGTTGAAGACTGTCTCTGCCAGACGCTGCACATACGGGTCCAGCTTGTAGGACTCCCACACCAGGGCAATGCCCTCTGCGATTAGCGCCTGCACCTCCTTCTTCAGGCCGGCCACCAGGAGCGAGATGGTGTTGCGCTCCTCCACCTTCTCGCAGGTCCGCTCGTAGGTCCGCACACTCTCGATCAGTGAGATGGCAAATGGGTAGAGCTGGTTGGCTTGATGAGCCTTGTTCACGATAGCCAGGGGCACCCGGAAGCCAAGCCACTTGAGGTTCCGGACTTCCTTGGACAGCGTGATGATCTCAGGAAGGAAGTTGACTTTGAGCTTGAGGACATTTCCAGTGCGACCCCGCACGCGTGTGCTCTCAATGGTGAAAATGCGGCCCGAGACACCAAGGTTACGCTGCTGCACCTTCCGGGCCCAGTCATCGAAGATCTCTTGGGTATTGAGCTTCATGCGGAAGCTGTCCCCATCCTGCTTCAGCTTCTGTCCCTCCACGTGATTCTCCCAGCCCTTGCCCAGCACATCCTCCACGCGTTTCATGTAGGCAGTGAGCTGCCGGTCAATCTGCTTTGCCCAGATGATGGAGCCAGACACTGGTGGCAGGTCACGCACGTGGCTCATCTTGCACGCCTGGCTCTGTGGGTACTGGACCTTGAACTTATCATGGAGGGACTCAATGTCATCCTTCACACGTTGGATCAGCTGTGTCTGGTACTCCCGGATGGCCCCGCGGATGTGCGGCCTGACAAACAGTGCGTTAAATCTGGAGAAGATCCGGAACATCTCATTGGCATTCTTGGCTGTGCCCAGCTGGTCGCGCAGGCGGGCAGTGATCCTTGTCTCCACTCGGTCAATCCGCTCGTCGTATCTCTTCATTGCAGCCTCCCAGGCCTCAGTGCCTTCCTTGGAGACATCCAGCCCATCCACCTCCTTGACATTCTCGTAGGCCAAGTTCACTTCCTCAATAGCATTCGCATCTGCAGCATCAAATAGGACCTCAGCCACTTTCATATCCTGGGGTTCAGGCACCTCTCCTTGATTCTGTTGTGCGACTGCTGTGACCTACAAGACATGTTCATCAAAGAACTTTGTTTTGTGGTTCATACCACACAAGATTATCAGTCAGCAACATAGGCTTTTGAACTGCTGGTCAAACATTTTGCAAGCACAGCTCAAAGCCAAGAAACACACTATATAGTTTACCTCTGTACCATAAAGACTTTCTGATAGTGTAGGGTTTTTTGGGAGGATCAAATAGTACTCACATTGACTGCATCTCTAGTCCTATTTTTGAGGTAGGGTCTCACTAAGTACCTGGTGTTGCTCAGGCTGGGTTCAAACCTTCAGTCCTCTTGCTTTAGCCTTCCCAAGTACTAAAATGATAGGAAGTGCCCCCATGCCTGGCTGACAATGGTGCTTTTCATAGGGCAGTATTTTTTTCTCTGCCCTGAGGGACCACTGCCAGGATCTCCTATACACTAGGCAAATACTCTACCACTAAGCATTTATTTTTAGCCTTCAAATGTGTTTTTTAAAGCAAGAAAAGAATTGAAGAAAATCACTTTGGATAAGGGGGGAAAACCATGCACAGAGAGGAGTCACTGAATTCTTTCTCTTTTTGGGGGGATGCCTTTTTGAGACAGGGTCTTGCTATGCAGCTCAGGCAGGCCTTGAGCTCACTGTGTAACCCAGGCTGGTCTCAAACTGTCAATGATCCTCTTGGTTCAGCCTCCTGAGTGCTGGGGTTACAGGTGTGTGTCACCATGCCTGGCCTGAATTATTTTTTTATGGAAAAAAGTTAAAATAAAATTGTGTGGGGCTGGGGAGATAGTTCCATGGCACAAGTGCCTGCCTGGCAAGTGCAAGGTTGTGAGTTTGAACACCAGTCCCACAAAAAATAAATAAATAAATGAATAACTAAAATAAAAGTGTGTAAAGGAGATAGAGGAATAACAATAGTTAATATATTGCATATTATTATCCTTAAAGTAGTTACTCAGAGTATAACAATATGGCATAAAAATTCTCCCATTAGGGCCTGGCAGGATGGCTCAGTGGTCCAAAGCACCTGCATGCAGCTGCAGGGACTGCAGTTCGATCCCCAGCACTACATGCTGTGCCACTCTTGCCCTCAGGGCAGGCTGAGCCGGCCATAAAAATAAACAAACAAAAGTTCTGAAACAAGAAAAAAAAAATTCTCCCATTGGTATGAATTCTTTTAATAATCTCAGACTCAGGGGCCCAGCAGGATGGCTCAGTGGTCTAAAGCCCCTGCTTGGGGAAGCTTGGGCGGCTTCAGGGACTGCGGTTCGATCCCCAGCACCACATGCTGCGCCAGCCCTGACCTTGGGGTGGCCTGGGACGGCCATAAAAATGAGTGAATAAACAAAGGTTCTGAAACAAGAATAAAAATAATAAATAAAAAAAGTTAAAAAAAAAATCTCAGACACATTTATCCACATTTTATAAGTGAAGACGCAGGTTACATAATGAGCTTATGATGTAGTAGTAAACAGTGAAGTTGGTAGAAGTCCCATTTGGCTCTTGGGTTCACATCACAGGACTGGATTGAAACGACATAATATGGAATTACTAAATATGAAAGATGACAGGGTCCAAACAAGAACAGAATTAAGGAAAACGCACTGAGTGTACATGGATAACAATTTACTCTTAGCCAGGTGTGGTGGCGCATGCCTGTAATCCCAGCACTTGGGAGGCTGAGACAGGAGGATCACTGTGAGTTTGAGACCAGCCTGGGCTACAAAAGTGAGTTCAAGGCCTGCCTGAACTGCACAGTGAGACCTTGTCTCAAAAAGACAGAAAAAAAAAAAGAAGTTTATTCTTAAAGGAGGGGGCATTTGAATAATGCATGTATCAATTTTCAGAACGCAAACCATACCTGTGGCCTCAGGACCCTGACGATTACTGCTCTGAGTTGTTCATGCTGACGTCTGAATTTCCTCATCTGGTCAAGGCGAGCCTGCAGCTTCCGGTGGGCAGGGTTGATTCGCCACACCATCTTCAGGTTTTCTTCCCTCTTCCTTTTGACGATGTCTCTCAACAACACCTGAAGTTTCTCATACTCATCATCCCAAGTCTGAAAAACTTCGAAGCAAGCCACCATAACCTAGGACATGGTTTAAGAATAGCAGCTTGTTATTAAAGTGTACATTCACTGCATTACCTTGAGGCTGGTTTGCTAATATATCAAAACGTACTTTTTCAAATTCCTCATAAGCGACATGCATGAGCTTCCTAGTGCCCAGCACTTTGAGTAACTGAGAACTCAAGTCTCGGGAAATGGCCTCCACCAGACGCAGAGCCCTCTGGATGGGATATTTTGTGTTTCGGATCTTTCGCAAATGGGTGAAAATTGCAACAAGTGCCTGTCGTATCTTATCCAGCTCAGTGGCGGACAGCAGGTCATTTAGAGGGAAATCTTTCATCAGAGGGTTGTAGTCATTCACTGTCTCCAAAGCCTGTTTGAGACCTAGATAAATGAAGAAATAGATAACAGCATTTATAGCAAACAGTAAAACATAAGCTAATTACGTAACTGTTCATGATACTTCAGAAGGAATAGTAAGAGGGCCCTGGGGAGACAGCTCAGTAGAATGGGTGCTTGTCTGGGTCCTGAGTTCAATCCCCAGTACTGAAAAAAAGGAAAGAAAGAAAAAAAGAAAAGAATACTAAGAGGCTATGGTCCCAGGTTTATTAAAAGTAAAGTCAGGGGCCCGGCGGGATGGCTCAGTGGTCTAAAGCGCCTGCTTGGGAAAGCTTGGGTGGCTTCAGGGACCGCGGTTCGATCCCCAGCATCACATGCTGTGCCAGCCCTGCCCTCGTGGCGGGCTGAGCCGGCCATAAAAATGAGTGAATAAACAAATAAAGATTGTGAAACAAGAAAAAATAAAAAAAAAATAAAAGTAAAGTCAACTCACATCTTAAGAGAACTAAGATGTTGAGGTGTGGTAGCATACCTCTTAGTACTTGGGAGGCTGAGGAAGGAAAACCTCTGTGAGTTAAAACTTTAGGCTACCTAGTGGGCACAAGGCCAGCTTAAATTACATAGGGAAACCAGAACACCAAGAAAACCACCATGAAACACAACTACAACCTACCCAGGAAAATCAGACCCACATGATAATGAAAGTTTAATAATTGCTTCAGAGTCCTGGTTTTCACCTGTGTCAGTGTCGAAGCTGACAGTGGCATGGAAGCGCTTGCCATGTTTCAAGATATCCAGCGTCAGGAGAACTTCTGGGCTCTCCCGCTTCTCCTGGATGCGGTATAATGCACGTTCCAGGTTTAGCCAGAAGCTGATTTCCTGTAAGGCAGTTCCTGAGGCAGGATCCCGGTCAAGTTTGGTCACCTTTGAAGATAAAGCACATTTAGAAGCAGTCACCATTTAATAGGTAAGTATCATCAAAGAAATGCATCACCAATAGATCTATATATTACAGGTAGAGACTGTCTCTATCAGTTAGAAGTGGTTTTTATTCAAAGGTACAAGATCACAAGAGACCAGGCAGTAACATCTCAACAGTTTCCAAGTGCACCTAACTGCCCCTTGACTGGTGCATTGGACAGGCCAGGATGTGGCAGGATCTCTCAGGGCCCACACCAGCTGTTGCACTAACAAACTCTGGAGCCACTGTTCCTAGTTCCTTAAGAGGAACGAAGTTTACACAATTATGATTACATGCAACATTTTGTTAATCTCACTTTCTGGATTTCGCGGATCCAACGGTTAACTCCAGATTGTAATTGGTTGAGAAAGGTTGGGTCTTCAACTTTATCTCCAAAATCCGTGACTTTAGGCTTCTCGCCATGCTCGTAACACTGTTTGGCCACATTTGTGATAATGGGGTGGATTGGCAGGCTGATCTCTGGGATTTCAATGTTCTGCTGCAAGTGGAGGAGGCCCATTTCCAGTTCTGCGATCTTTTTCTCAACAGAAGGAGCCATTTTGTCGCCATCCCTACAAGGATATAAATGAGCTCAACAGGATGGCTCCACTGTGCTCCTCTTCCAGTGATGGTGAACCCTTTGGAGCCCACTGCAGCACATGGCCATAGGTCTGCCACCGCTGGCCTACTGATGCAGGCCCACTGAGGAGCACCCCTAGCTCCTGAGTTTTGTATCAACTCCCACACTATCTCATGATCACTGAGACACCCCAGAAGGAAAAATGGCTTTTACCTGTCTGCCTTGCCAGATTCTCTGATGTAGGACTTAAAAAAGGGCGCCACTGCATTGCTGATGAAAGAGTGCAGCGTCTCGTACGGTGAGTCTTCACTGAGGGTGAGCACACGGAGCTGGGAGGACACTGGCTTGTCTGCGTCAATCACTGGTGTCCGCTTAATGAATGCCAAGCTAAGAGAGAGCAGCAGGAGACACTGGAACAGAGGATCGCACTCCTATTTGCCTTAGTAACGGCAGTCTTTGCGTTATAGAAGATTCAAACTTCTTGGAATGTTTAACTTAAAACTTAACATAGATTCTAGGCTACACTGTTGCTTTTGTAAAGGAAAGATGCACTGTTGCCCTGCATGAGAACTGCTGCATTAGAATCTAGGACTCTGGTTACTGGAAGGCCATTCTCGGCCCTAGGAACTGTGAGCTATGAAGCAGGTTCAGGCCCGGCTACTTGAATCTGACAACTCACTAATGTGCAATTTTTATTACATTAAGTTACATTTTCCTTTCAGTCAATGAAGCTGCTTACCAGGTGAGTGGCATCAGGGCTCCCCTTCTTCAGGCCTGAACCTACCCTTCCACACTCAACCCTACCACACTGCAGACCCATCTTGAGCCAGGTGATGCAAGGGCTGACAACTATCCGAGAATTCTCTCTATGAATTCATGCAATTCTTAACTCTGAACTTACTCAAAATATGTAAGAAACTCAGCCGGGTGTGGTGGCGCATGCCTGTAATCTCAGCACTTGGGAGGCTGAGGCTGGAGGATCGCTGTGAGTTCGAGACCAGCCTGGGCTACAAAAGTGTGCTCAAGGCCAGCCTGAACTGCGTAGCAAGACCCTGTCTCAAAAAGCAAAAAAAAAAAAAAAGAAAAAAAAGAAACGCTTTTGACCAGCAACACAGAATAACTATAATATCTATACATCTAAATTTGTCTACTAGAGCATAAAGTGTACAATCTTTGTGCAAGGTGGGACATCTGGTAATATGCATCACAAACTTTCATGGTTCTTTTTATTTATTTATTTATTTTTTCTTGTTTCAGAACTTTTGTTTGTTTATTTATTTTATGGCCGGCTCAGCCTGCACTAAGGGCAGGGCTGGCGCAGCATGTGGTACCGGGGATCGAACCGCGGTCCCTGCAGCCGCCTGCAGGTGCTTTAGACCACTGAGCCATCCTGCCAGGCCCTTCATGGTTCTTTTATTATTATTATTATTATTATGGCCAGCTCAGCCTGCCCTGGGGGTGGGGCTGGCACAGCATGTGGTGCCAGGGATCCAACCATAGTCGCTATGGCCACCTAAGCTTTCCTAAGCAGGCACTTTAGATTGCTGATCCATCTTGCCGGTCCCAAACTTTCATACTTTGTGTGCTACTATAGGGGCTTACTTTAAAATGAACCAGATCTGAGGGGCGTGGTGGTGCACACCTGTAATCCCAGCATTCGGGAGGCTGAGGCAGGAGGATCGGTGCAAGTTCAAGACCAGCCTGGGCTACAAAAGTGAGCTCAAGGCCAGTCTGAACTGCATAGTGAGACCCTGTCTCAAAAAGACATAAATAAATAAATAAATAAATAAATAAATAAAATGAACCAGATCTGAGTACAAGAATATTTACTAGTTAGTTGTAATAATGAGAAACTGTAGTGTGGCTCAGTGGTATAGCCCTTGCTCAGCATGTGCAAGGCCCTGGTTCTTTACACACACAGAGAGAAAGATGTAACCTGAGTATTGTTAGAGACACTAAATTTACTAGAGTTCAAACATTAGATGAATGCTATGATATGACAACTGACAATATTTTATAGCAAATAATAATTTGGGACCAGGCATGGCGGTCCCTGACTGTAATCTCAGCACTCAAGAAGCTGAGGCAGGAGGATCAACATGAGTTTGAGGTCAGCCCAAGCTACGTAGTGAATTCAAGGCCAGCAGGGACTACACAGAGAGACCGTGTCTCAAAAAAGCAAACAAAAATGTTACCTTGGAAATCTTGTCTTTCCCCCCTCTTTCTTTTTTGTACAGGGTCTCACTACTGACTCATAGTGATCCTCCTGCTTTTACCTCCCAAGTGCTGGATTATAGATGTGCTAACTTGGTAATCTTAATTTGAAAATATTGGGGCTGACAAAATAGCTCAGTGGCCTAAAGCACCTGCTTAGGCAAGCTTAGGCAACTGCAGGGACCTTGGTTCAATCCCCAGCACCACATGCTGCTCCAACCACATGCCCAGGGCAGGCTGAGCTAGCCACAGAATAAATAAATAAATAAAATTTAAAAAAATAAATAAAATGAAGTTAGAAAAAACATATGACTAGGCTGGGGGGGGGGGCGGGTGGCACACACCTATAATCCCAGCACTTGAGAGGATGAGGCAAGAGAATCGGTGTGAGTTCGAGACCAGCCTGGGCTATGAAAGTGAGCTCTAGGCCAGTCTGAAGTGCATTGTGAAATCCTGGCTCAAAATGACAAAAAGAGAATATGTCCAACACTAAGACACTTACTTTACAAAGAAAAAGTCTTCTAAACTTTTTTTTTTTTTTTTTTTTTAATGTGCTTATTTTGGGGCCAGGGATATAGCTCAGTAGCATACTGCTTGCCTGATACATGATCCTTAGTTCAATTTCCACTACCAAAAAGAAAAAGGGCTTATCTCAGTCAATTGTTTTTTTTTTTTCAACAGCTTCTCTTATGGAATTTAGATTGGTCATGAACTCACAGTGATCTTCCTATCTCCGCCTCCTGAATGCTGGGATTACAGACAGACACCAACATACTCAGTTTTTTTTTTTTTTTTTGGTGGGACTGGGGTTCAAACTCACAACGTTGCACTTGCCAGGCAGGCACTTTTGCCACGGAGCTATCTCCCCAGCCCCTTTTTTCTTTTCTTTTTTTTTTTTTTCATACTCAGTTTTAAGTTGGTCAAGATTTATATTCACTGGGGCCTGGAGGGATGGCTCAGTGGTCTAAAGCGCCTGCTTGGGAAAGCTTGGGCGGCTTCAGGGACCGCAGTTCGATCCCCAGCACCACACGCTGTGCCAGCCCTGCCTTCGGGGCGGGCTGAGCTGGCCATAAAAATGAGTGAATAAACAAATAAAGGTTCTGAAACAAGAAAAAAAAAAATAAATAAATAAATTAATTAATTAAAAAAAAAAAAGATTTACATTCACTTACAATCACAAATTTATAACTGGAGACAAGAGACAGATTACACCACAGTATCACAGTATATTCGTACTACTTACCTATTGGACTTAACCCCATAATGAATGTCTATGTTGATGTTATAAGAAATGAATTCCTTTTCTTCTTCTCCTTCATCACCAACATCCTCTACAAATCATAATAAATATTATATCAAACTCATATCAACTTTTCCAATTTATTTACCAAGTGCATAGAGAATGGTTACTGTCACTAGACACTCAATATCACATTTTAACCCCTGGTCCTAAACACAGTGGGTAACATACATCTTTAATCCAAGGTACTTGGGAGGATTGAGGGGAAGGATCACAGGTTCAAGGCCAGCCCAGGCAACTTGGTGAGAACTGGTTTCAAAATGATATTTTAAAGAATTGTTATTTATTTTATTTTTTTCTTGTTTCAGAACCTTTGTTTGTTTATTCACTCATTTTTATGGCCGGCTCAGCCCGCCCCAAGGGCAGGGCTGGCATAGCATGTGGTGCCGGGGATCGAACTGTGGTCCCTGAAGCCGCCCAAGCTTTCCCAAGCAGGCGCTTTAGACCACTGAGCCATCCCGCCGGGCCCTCAAAATGATATTTTAAAAGGGGCTGGAAATACACCTCTGGGAGCGAATGAACATGCAAGGCCCAGGTTCAACCTCAGCACCTAAATAAGTAAACAAATATCCTTTAAAAATGATTGCCCCACTGACATTCCAGAACCCCCCACCTAGCAGACTAGGAGCTATGTATGCGCCCATCGTACCATCCTGTCTACTATGCCTGTGTCATTCACTTGTTCCTCCTGTGTAACACCCTCCCTTCCCCTGTGGAGCAGAAAGTGTGAGGAAGTGGACACAGGTGAGGTATGAGAACACTAGCTGCTGCTGGCCTCTGTCTGTTTCACTTCCTTGGTGTGGCCTCAAGGCCTTGTCCCAAGGACCCCCCACCTCACCCTGTTGCCAGCACACACAGGCAGACCCAGTGAGTCTGGATGGAGCGGGTGTGACTGCTATAATCTTCATTTTCCCGGACAGAAGGCAAGCAGGCCGGCCCCCAAAATGTACACCCACAG
Organism: Myocastor coypus; assembly: GCA_004027025.1. Lineage (NCBI taxonomy): Eukaryota > Metazoa > Chordata > Mammalia > Rodentia > Myocastoridae > Myocastor > Myocastor coypus. The sequence continues at coordinate 14,803 of PVJA010030748.1, forward strand.
GGGCCCCAGTACAAGGCTTGCTTATCTGCTGCTGTCAAGAACATCCTCAATCCCAGCACTCGGGAGGCTGGGTCTCCCAGGAGATGGAAAGCACAAACCTAACTTGGGCAACTCAGTGAGACCCTATCTTAAAATAAAAGATAAAATAGGCTAGGGGTATAGGTGGGTGCAAAGCCCCTGGGTTCAATCTCTAATGTGAAACAACAAAGAACACCTTATTGGGCTGTAACAATAAAGTAGCCTCAAGACGCATGGGGCCAGATTTCTAAATCCAAAATCAAAAGTGGAAATTAAAATAAGGGCTGGGGGGGCCAGTGAGAAGGCTCAGTGGTCTAGAGTGCCTGCTTAGGTAACTGCAGGGACCACAGTTTGATCCTTGGCAACACATGCCTTGCCAGCCCCACCTCCAGGGCAGGCCATAACACACACACACACACACACACACACACACACACAGAGGTTTTTTTTTTTTTTTTCTTTTTTTGTCTTTTTGAGACAGGATCTTGCTGTACAGTTCAGGCTGGCCTTGAGCTCAGCTTTGTACCCCAGGCTGGTCTTGAACTCGCACCAATCATCCTACCTCAGCCTCTCGAGTGCTGGGATTACAGGCATGTGCCACCACGCCCGGCTCAACACACACAGTTTTAAAAGATTATTTAAAAAATAAAAAAAAATCAAAAGTTGGAGGCCTGGCAGGATGGCTCAGTGGTCTAAAGTGCCTGCTTAGGAAAGCTTAGGCGGCTGCAGGGACTGAGGTTCAATCCCTGGCACCACATGTTGCACCAGCCCTGCCCTCAGGGCCATAAAAATAAATAAATAAACAAACAAAAGTTCTGAAACAAGAAAAAAAAATAAACAAAAGTTCTGAAACAAGGAAAAAATACATAAAAAAATGTAACAACAACAAAAAGTTGGAGAGAAAAAGGGATACAGGGATAGCAGTATTTTGGCCCTAGCCCTTCAAGGTCAGTGAGGACTCAGGACAGAACAGAACCTATGCTATAACATCCAATAATTCAGTGGTTTCCAAAATTTCCTGTTCAAGGAGATTGAGGGACCGCAGAGAAAAGGGATTGAAGTATATGGTGAGCCTAAGGAGAATTACCTAGAGAGAAAACATTCCCTCCAGCTTTCACAGAGATCAGACTGGTCAAGCAATGGCTGTGACTCATCTAGACTTCTGACACTGACAACAGTTCTACAAAGCACTGTACATGGTTCTAAAGTAAATCCTGAGGGGATTTGACTAACCTTGGGAGATACAAAAACCACATGTTTTGCTAAACAGGTCTTGCTTTAACTTGCCCTTAACCACCCAGCAGAAAAGTTTAAACATGAAGCATACAATGTAAACGTACTTTAGTATGCTGAGCTATAAAAGGCTTCCCACATTGCTAGTTTTGCCAGTAACCCACAGCAACTATGGAACATTTGACTATGTATACAACTATCTTCTCTTAGATCAAAGAGAAGAAATCTACAGTACTAATAACCATTGGAAAATTTAACATGTCTACACCCTGGGCTCTGTATAACAATGGGGACAACAATATGCATTGTATCAATTATTGGGAATGTACTACTAATGTGTTTTGAAACTGTCACACTGTAATTTCTTATTAAAAGTAATAGAAAAGATTTTAAAAAATAAAATAAGGGCTAGGGTAGCTCAGTGCTACAGAAAGTGCCTACATGCACCAGGTGCTGGATTCAATCTTTTTTTTTTTTTTTTTTCTTTTTTCTTTTTGAGACAGGGTCTCGCTATGCAGTTGAGGCTGGTCCTGAACTCACTTTTGTAGCCCAGGCTGGTCTCGAATTCGCATCAATCCTCCTGCCTCAGCCTCCCGAGTGCTGGGATTACAGGCGTGAGCCACCACACCCGGCTCACGGATTCAATCTTTAAAAGCAAAGTTAAATAAAAAATTCTAGGGCCAGGGAGTAGCTCAATGGCACAAGGGCCTCCTGGCCAGCTCCAGGTCCTGAGTTTGACTGCTGGTACAAAACACAAATTCTAAACTTCTGCATCAAGTACTAATCCACAAGATGCCTCACCATCCTAGAAAACATCTTTGCAATGTCTACTTGTGAAATGTAGATGAACAAAACTTCTGGGTTAGGGGTTAATCATGAATCACCTGCAAGGTGAAGCCAAACTATAACGGAAAGGTGAGTAAAAACTGTCAGTCCTGGAATCGAGTTCCAAGGCACAGAAGCTAGGCTTCCCCGGGACATGAACTCCTCCTCAGCTCAGGTTGGCCAAATAGCTCAGCAGATTACAGTGCCTGCAAGCAGGCACAGGGGCCAGGGACTTAATCCCCTGACCTGCAGTGCTGGCCCCGCCCCCAGGGCACTTTTGCTGAGACAGCAATTGAGACTGGGTGTGATGGCCAACGCCAGTAATCCCGCTTCTTGGGAGGCTGTAAACAGGCAGATCACTACAAGTCTGTTCTAGTAGTGAGAACCCAAACACCCTGTAGACCCTTCCCTAAAAATACAAAAAACCAAACCAACCAAACAAAAAAAGAACAAACACTCTTCCTTAGAGCTTATACTCATGAGAGGTAAAAATTTGCAATGGAGGAGGGGGGTGGGTTTTTTACGTATTAAAAAAACCTGACATCTGCAAGATGCAAAGCTACTGCTTTACTAGTTTTATGTAAAAGAACAAAATTCCCACTAAAGATTATCATCTATCATTGCATCTACTGAGAAGACAATCCTAAACTGTTCGTGGTAGTTTAGGAAGGGGAGGTGGAAGAGTAGGTGGCAGAACACTCTCACATCCAAGGTCTCCCCAGCTGGCTGAAAAGCACTACTGTCTCCTCATGGGGGCTGGGGGCTGAGGTGGGTGCTGGGTAGGTGCCGGGTGCTGCTGCCATGTGGTCCTGGGGATTGAACCCCAGTCCCTGTGCTTATTTGCTATATACTGCTTGGGTGTCATTTTGAAGACATTTTAGAGTTCATTTAATAGAATAAGATTATGGAAAGTTTACCACATTGAGGCAAGATAGAGTTCACCTTCCCACCACCTGGACATCTGTTTTAGCTGGGGTGTTGCTTTCTGTTCTCTGCCTGTGTGCTTACATTTTGTGGTGTGCAGCCAGGATATGTGCTTGGCTTTAGGCAGTATGATTTGATCTTATAGGATAGCCAGATATGAGTATTAAAACAATTTACAAAGGATATTCAAATTTTTTAGGTCTGAGGAGATAGCTCGGTGGTCTAAGCACCTGCTTGGCAAGTGCAAGGACCTAGGTTCAATCCCAGTAACCATATGCCATGCAGGCCCTGGAGTCCCAGGCACTCCATGCCAACCACCATGTGGGGCATGGTGGCACACACTTGTAATCCCATTGTTATAAAGGTTGAGACAAGAGGATCACTACAGGTCTGAGCTGTGTAGTAAGACCCTGTACCAAATACATAAAAAAAAAAAATGAAAATCTCCCAGCACTAAGGAGGTTGAAGGAGGAGGGTGGGTGCCAGTTCAAGACCAGCCTGAACTGCATAGAAAAGTAACATTCCAAAATCACAGAGGAAATCAATGGCACTACTAAAAATAGGCGAAAACTGAGTCATTTCTGCCCCCCACCAGTAAAGACTCTCATCCACCCCAGGAATTGCAGGAATCGCAGGAATCACAGGAATCACAGGAATCAGAAGAAAGCTGCAGCAGGGCCTGGCGCTTCCCACAACAGGGAGTGGCTGGGAGGCTGCAGAGCTGCTGCAGTGCAGAGGCACCCCGCCCAGTGATGTCATGAAGGCGCCAGCACTGCCCACTGCGCTTCTGCACTCTGTAGTCACTCACGGTTGGTATCCACCAGCCAGAAAGCCCCTTCATGATCAGTCTTTCAAGTCCTGATAAACACAGAGATCCAATGAAGAACCTATCAGTGTCTAAATCCTACCAGGAGAAACTGTGGTTTGCTAAACTACCAAGTTACTTAACCTTTTTGCCTCTTTTAAAATTATTATATTAACAATGAAAATTTCACACACAGAAACATTCAGACAATTTCTTAGAAATGGTCCCAGTCCCGGTCCTGCAAAAAAAAAAAAAAAAAAAAGAAATGGTCCCAGTAATGGGGCTCTTAGTGCTGTGGGATTCAGAAGTGTGCCCAGACAACTCACTTGCTTTGGCAGGGGACATATCTTACAAAATGTATCCCTTTTTCTATTGTGGATGGAGATACATATAATATATATATATATATATATATATATATATATATATATATATATAGTATATGTCCTATGTGTATTATATACTATATATGTGTCCCCTGCCCACTGACACAACTGTGCGGGGGGCCTGGGATACAGCGAGGACCAAGCCCTGGCTCGAGGTCCTGGTCACCTTAGGACTTAGTTCTCTGGGAGCTCTTCTGAGGCATAAGCTCCACCTTGGAGCAGTTACTCAGTTTCTGTTTACAGTGTCACTTAGCTCTCAGGTTTAACTTTTGCAATGTGCACATAACACTGTGAATTAGGTGAGCAATGCATCTTAATTCATGAAAAAAGGCGAAGGTGTGGTTATCTTGAGTTACAGGTAATAAATAGCCTCTCCTGAGCAAACCAGGCAGTACTGCAAGGAGCTAAACACTAAGACGGCAGGGATGGGAGGGGCTATTCTTCCCAATTCCGCCAGCCACAGTGATTTAGTGAATGGAGCCATCACCCCTATGTCCCTTGACCTTGTCGCATGCTCCAGGTTCTCCACCTTTTTCTTTTTTCTCCTCTGAGAGTTCAAGAGGCTGACTTTGGTCAGCCAAAGTCCCACACATCCCCTTCCCCTTCTGCTGCAGGCGTCTCCATCTCGGTGTGTCCACAGCTATCACACCCACTCCCTTTGGGTCAGCTAAAAAGATGAAAGCTAGGTTTCTGTAGGAACATGGGGGGGGGTACAAGGCAGCATCAAATCCTATAGTGTCTGTGTGTGGTGTAACACTGGGGTTCACTTCGTATTTTCAGGGAAAGGACAAATGAAAAATTAAAAGAAATTCTTACTGCCCAAGGAATTTAAGACTTGGTGCTTTTAAAGTTAAGAGAAGTAATTTATATAAAATAGATTAACTTGCTTTAATCAAGAATTGAAGAACTGAAAAGAAATTAGTTTTAGGTTTTAGAATCCTCCTTTAAAACATTCTTTTCCCATAAGGTATGGTGGTGCATGCCTGTAATCCCAGCACTTGAGAGGCTGAGGCAGGAGGATTGGTGTAAGTTTGAGACCAGCCTGAGCTACAAAAGTGAGTTCAGGGACAGCCTAAATTGTATAGTGAGACCCTGTCTCAAAGACAAAAATAAATAAATAAATAAATAAATTTAAAAAAACATTCTTTTCCCAACCATGTCTTCAAATTCCAAAGTTTCAGGATCCTCATTAATGAAAGAGGACAAACCAACCCTCCCTTCAACTGGCATTCAGCCATATCTATTCTCAGTGTCTGGCTATGTAGCCTAGGGCGGCCTCCCACTCACAGTCCTTCCACCTCAGCCTGCCCAGAGCTGGGCAGCATCACCAGGCCTGGGTCATCCCTTGAGGCATCTGTGTTTCCCTCACTGGAGGTGCTCCCTGCATGTCCAAGCTCATCTCATGGATTTGTCCTGTGAGGCTACAGGCAGGGCCCATCCTGGTGTGACAGAATGGGACCGGGAGGAATGCAAGAGACTCCCACCTGGCTCTGCACGGATAATGTTTCCTTGCCAGGAGTAGGGTGCAGGCCTGTAATCTAGCACTCAGGAGGCTGAGGGAGAAGGATACCCTTGAGTTCAAGGCCAACCTGAGCTACATAGGGAGACTTGGCCTCAGCAAAACAAAACAAAGCCCACCACAACATAATATAGACCTTTCCTGCTAATTTACCAATCATTTTATTTTCTTAACCATTTTTTTTTTAATTTATTTATTTATTTCTTGTTTCAGAACTTTTGTTTGTTTATTCACCCATTCCTATGGCCGGCTCAGCCCACCCTGAGGGCAGGGCTGGCGCAGCATGTGGCGCCGGGGATCGAACCGCGGTCCCTGAAGCCGCCCAAGCTTTCCCAAGTAGGCGCTTTAGACCACTGAGCCATTCCGCCAGGCCCCTTCTTAACCATTTGAAGACTAAGATAGGCTGGAAACAAATTGCCTGAGCATCCATAATCTGAAATCTGAAATGATGTGTACACTGGGGTGAAATTTAAAAGTTCAGATTCTAGAGCATTTCAAATGTCAAGATTACGGGGATTAGGGATATTCAACTGGTAAAACTGATACAGATATGAAATCTGAAAAACTCTAAAACTGGAAACACTTTTGGCCTGAATCATTACTAATAATGGATACTCAGAGTGTACTACATTTTTAGTGGCCACTCTACTAAATTTCTTCATTCTTTAAATCCTCAGAAAAATATATTTACAAAACACACACAAAAATATTTCCCCTAGGCTTTTGCTCTGAAACGTCACAATGAAGATGGGTAATATCAAATGTTCCAGTCTCCTGATTCAAGACTAAGGAAAAAAAGAGATTAACCCCAAATTAACTAGACCAGGAAAACTACAATTATGAGCTCAAAATAAGTATGTACTAAAGGCAGCCACTACTTTTGGTCATAAAGACAAAAGTTCCAAGTCCCAGACATTCCAGCAAAATACCATAGTGACAAGCTGGCCAGGCCAGGTAGGTCACAGATGTTGTCAGCTGCCAATGCACGGCTACCTACACCATTCAACCTTCCAGAGACAAAAGATAACACAACACACTCACAACAAAAAGTACCACAGAAACATCAATAGTAGCTGGATGTGGTGGTGCACGCCTGTAATCCCAGCACTTGGGAGGCTGAGGCAGGATTGGTGTGAGTTTGAAATCAGCCTGGGCTACAAAAGTGAGCTTAAGGCCAGCCTGAACTGCATAGTGAGACCCTGCCTCAAAAAGATAAAAAAAAAAAAAAAAAAAAAGAAACATCAATAGTATAAGACAGGGCTGGGGAGATAGCTCCGAGGCACAAGTGCCTGCTGGGCAAGTGCAAGGTCGTGAATTTGAACCCTGGTCCCACAAAAAAAAAAAAAAAAAAAAATAGTATAAGACAGTTGCTTAGGTAACGAATGCCCATTTGCTCATGACCTTACAGGTACATTATGAAGAACATAATTTCCAGAGACCAGGAATTATGTAGAAATTTCCATTTTTAAAATGACCATGAGAAGCTTTAGCCGGGCGTGGTGGCTCACGCTTGTGATCCCAGCACTCGGGAGGCTGAGGCAGGAGGATAGGTGTGAGTTCGAGACCAGCCTGGGCTACAAAAGTGAGCTCAAGGCTAGCCTGAACTGCATAGCGAGACCCTGTCTCAAAAAGACAAAAAAAAAAAGAGAAGCTTGGGGCTAGGGAGATAGCTCAGTAGAATACGTGCTAGGGAGATAGCTCAGTAGAATAAACGCTTGCCTGGCAAGCACAAGGGCCTGAGTTCAGTCCCCCATTCCACACACACACACACACACACACAGAGGAAGCTGTAGCTTCTCCTTTCTGACTCGCTAACCTACAACTTTTGCTCTATACTTTGAAAAATGCTGTACTTCAAAAAGTTTATAACTGCCCAAGGTAGATACAACAATGTATTTACTTCATATAAAAATGCTTCCAACCAGGTGTGGTGGCACAGGCCTACTACAATACTGGCACTTGGGAAGCTGAGGCAGGAGGACCCTTGTGAATTCTAGGCCAGCCTGGGCTACAAAGTGAGTTCGAGGCTAGTTGCAATGGCATAATGAGACCCTGCCTCAAAAAAAAAAAAAAAAAAAAAAAAAAACAAAGATTAGCCGGGCATGGTAGCGCACACCTGTAATCCCAGCACTTGAGAGGCTGAGGCAGGAGGATCGATGTGAGTTTGGGACCAGCCTTGGTTATAAAAGTTAGCTCAAGGTCAGCCTGAACTGCACAGTGAGACCCTGTCTCAAAAAGACCAAAAAAAAAAAAAAAGTATTAAAAAAAAAATTTTTTTTTTTTTTTTAAATTAAGATGCTGCCCGGAAGCTGGGTGTGGTGGCACACGCCTGTAATCCCAGAACTTGGGAGGCTGGGGCAGGAGGATCTGTGCAAGTTTGAGACTAGCCTTGGTTATAAAAAGTTAGTTCAAGGTCAACCTGAACTGCATAGTGAGACCCTGTCTCAAAAAGACAAAAAAGAAAAGCTGCCAGGAGCCGGGCGTGGTGGCAGCACATACCTGTACTCTCAGCACTTGGTAGGCTGAGGCAGGGGTATTAGTATGAGTTCAAGACCAGCCTGGGCTACAAAAGTGAGCTCAAGGCCAGCCTCAGCTGCATAGCAAGACCCTGTCTCAAAAAAAAAAGAAAAAAAAAAAAATGCTGCCAGGGATGTAGCCTGGCAGAGAAAGGTCCTGAGTTCAATTCCTGAGCCTCATCCCCCACCAAAAAAAAAAATGCTCCCATAGTCACTGTGTTTGGAAACCTCTTTACATAAAAAAGAACTCAAAAGAATAAAAGTGATTTCATCTGTTCATTGAGTATACTACTGTATATCATAGTATATGATAGTGGCTGCCAGTCTATTTTGTTTAAATAATTCAGATTTATTCTTTCTTTCTTTTGTCTTTTTGAGACAGGGTCTCATTATGCAGTTCAGGCTGGCCTTGAACTCAATTTGGAGCCCACACTGGTCTGGAACTCACAGGATCCTCCTGCCTCCGCCCTCCAAGTGCTGGGATTACAGGTGTGCGCCACCCTGCTCAGACTATTTTCTTTCTTAATGTAATCCTTTTCACTGTAATCACCTATAATGCTGTCACGGCTGAGGCTGGAGGGCAGTGGTGGACAGAACTGATTGACTGCACAAATGCCAATGCCAACTTACACACAAGCCGAAGGGCTCCAGGTCTGCTCTCATCTAAAGAGTCCTCCTAGTAGGGCATCAGGGCAGGATGGGCATTGAGAGCACATGAAGCCCTGTGTTCACTCTGCAGTCACAATGCTAATGAATGAAAACACATGGCGTGAATTTAGATTAACTTTTATATTTATTTATTTATTTATTTATTTATTTATTCTTCTTAGTCTAGCAGGCTTTGAACTGAGCGACAGCCCTGAGCTAGGGTCTCAGGTGTCATAAAATTACTAAATTGCTCAGGCTGGGCTTGAACTTGCAATGATCCTCCAGCCTCAGCCTCCCATGTGCTGGGATTACAGGTGTGTACCACCATGCCTGGCAAGGTAATTTTCTCTCTGAGAATATTCTTAAGTGGCCTTTGGATTTGTCTGCTGTAGAGGTATCTTCCTAAAAGATATGGATTATCCTGTTTCAAAGCCCCCATTGAGGAGACCTGCCCAGTGCTATGCCCTTTCTGTCCCACTCTTTTTTTTTTTTAAATATGGAACTCTTGGCCCAGAAGGATGGGTCAGTGGTCTAAAGCACCTGCTTAGGAAAGCTTGGGCGGCTGCAGGGACCACAGTTTGATCCCCAACACCACATGCTGTGCCAGCCCTGCCCTCAGGGCAGGCTGAGACGGCCATAAAAGTAGAAAAATAAAAGTTCTGAAACAAGAAAAAAAATAAATAAATAAGAAAAAAAATACGGAACTCTTCACCAGCTTCCATGTCACCCTTGAGCAACGCCCATGTCCCTGTAGTGTTCCACTGTGGACCATACGCTGCCAAAGTGGGCATACCCACTGCTGAGAACGCAGTGCCACTGGTTATGTGGACCCCTGGAATCAAACACTATTCAGTGGGCCATTCACAGCTTGTGAGAGGAGGCCCGAGGAGGCCCAGGAAGGAGGAGCTGGGGCCCTGTCGTTCGGTCGTCACTAGCGTAGATCATTGGAACATGCCCAGCCAGGCTGCTGGAAACAGTTACTGGACGTATCAGTCCATATTCAGTTGGCTCCAAGGCAGACTGGTACATGGTAGAGAACAGCAGTTCATAGTGGCAGAACAGCAACAATGGCAACTGAGGCAACCTAGATTAACTTTTATTTATTTTTTTTTTTGGCGGGACCGAGGTTTGAACTCATGACACAGCACTTGTTAGGCAGGGAGTTGTGCCACAGAGCTATCTCCCCGGCACCCTAGATTAACTTTTATTTTATTTTTGAAACAGGGTCTCATTATGCAGTTCAGGCTCGCCTTGAGCTCACTTTTGTAGCCCAGGCTGGTCTCGAACTCGCACTGATCCTCCTGCCTCAGCCTCCCAAGTGCTGGGATCACAGGCGTGCGCCACCATGCCCGGCTTAGATTAATTTTTAGAGAAGGATTTTTTTTTTTTTTTGGCTAGCTCAGGCTACCTTAGGGGCTGGTCTCATGCTGGAGGAGGGAATCAAACCGTGGTCCCTAGTGCCCTAATGACTTGCTGAATCATGGGCTTTAATCCACTGAGCTACTGGCAAGCCCCCTAGATTAACTTTTTTTGTGGGGGCTCTTTTTGGGATAGTCTATGTAGTTCAGGCTGGTCTTGAACTCACTTTTGTAACCCAGGCTGGTCTCGAACTCACACCAATCCTCCTGCCTCAGCCTCCCAGGATTACAGGCGCACGCCACCACGCCTGACCTAACTTTTAAATCTTTCTTTACTCCTTTTTTTTTTTCTTGTTTCAGAACTTTTCTTTATTGGGGCCCGGCGGGATGGCTCAGTGGTCTAAAGCGCCTGCTTGGGAAGGCTTGGGCGGCATCAGGGACCGCGGTTCGATCCCCGGCACCACATGCTGCGCCAGCCCTGCCATCAGGGC
>PVJA010030749.1:0-25480 GCA_004027025.1 Myocastor coypus
CCTTCCTTTCTTCCTTCCTACCTTTTAGCACTGGGGATCAAACTCAGGAACTTCTCCTTTCCAAACAGGTGCTTATGCAACTGAACTATTGCTCTGGCCCCTTTAATTCCTTCTCAAGACTATATTAAGTTACCGGCTAGGAAAAATAAGACACTTGAAAATTTTTTTGGTGGCACCAGGGATTGAACTCAGGACCTTGTGCTTGTCAAGCAAGCACTTATTCCACTGAGCTATCTCACTGACCCCTTAAAATCTTTAATGTAGAAAATAAAGACCAAAATAAAAAAGCAGGAAAGGAGAATTCAGGAAAACCCAATTTGATATGGGAAAGAATAAAGCTTGAAAACAAACAAACTGCAATTAAATTTCTCAGTAATATACGATATTGCATTCAAATCAAGAATGGAGTATTTTGACATAAGAGCATCCCTGGGCTAAGGACAAATCCTTACAGACTACAAACAGAAGACTAAAAATTAATTAAATATCTGAAATACGTAAGTGAGACAATATATTTATAAGTAGCAGCAAAACAAATGGATGAAAATTAGAGGAACTGTAGGAAAAATTATTTCCTCAGAAGCTATAACAATATGAATTCCAAAAAAAGAGAACAGAGTAAAGTAGAAAATGTCAACAAAGTAACATTTTTCCTAAATTGATGAGCATGAGTTCCTAGGCTGAAGTATACCAGCAGCCCAGAAAAAAAATCAATAAAAATACTGGAGAAATGGATCATGAAATTTCAGAGTATCAGAAATGAAGACAATAAATCTTTAAATATCTGAGAAAGGAGAGTAGATGAGTGTTGTGGTTCACGTGTGAGGGACAGACCAAAGGCTCGTGCACTGGGAAGGTGATCGCAAGTGCAGTGATGTTTGGAGATGAGGTCTAGAGAAGTGACAGATGCTAGGTTGCCTTTAAACCTACTTTTAAAAGGCTGAACCTATGAAGAGACAACTAATTGCAGGCCTTTGCAGACCAGAACAATTCCTCAAGGCTCAGACATTTGGAGTGATCATCGTGTACCCCTAAAAGACAGGTTCTGGCATGAGCAGATGAAAGCAAGGATAAGGAAGTGCAGAACAAATTACTCAACAACCTCAACATGTTTTCTCATGCCCACTGTGGGACGGGCCTTGTTTGAAACACTTATGCATATCCTACATGTATATGTCAAGGCAATGAGCATTAAGTATAACTACTTAGGTACACCTGGCCAAAATAGTTATGTATATCTAGGAGATACCACAGTTTCTAAGCCCAACACAACTCAATTTTATAGAGTTTCATACCACTCATAAAGCAAGGTTAAACTATTGTAACCAAATACAGGACACAGGATACAGGTGAAGAGAGAGAATGGTCTTACTGCACTGTGCCTGGGTCACACCATATTATGAATGCTTTGAGTTTTTGATGTGAAGGTGGGACACAAGATGAGTAAAACAATAATTATAAGAATAAAACAATATGTATGTTATACATAAAAATTATATATATTTATCTACATATAATGACCCTAGGGTAAGAATCTGGAAAAGTAAATAAAATCTGAAAGGTACAATGAATTTTGTGAAAGGAAAAGAAACTGCTCAAAGAACAACTGAGATAAGCACATGGAGACAAGAAAATGGAAGGGAAACCAAAGGTATATATACAAGATAGCTTGGAGAATAGTACTGCTGGTTTCTACTGGTCTACTGAAAGGAACATTTAATGCTTAATTTTTTTCCTTCCTTTTAATTTTGGGACCAATTTTACATGCTTATATCTGGTAACCTGAACAACTAATTTGAAGATAAAATGCAATATAACAACCATTATTCCTATAATTTTTTAGTGAAAGTCTGTATCATTTCTAATGCTTTTTTTTTTTTTTTTTTTTTTTTTTCTGACTAGGGTTTGAATTCACGATCTTGCACTTGCCAGGCAGGCACTCATGGTCACAGAGCTATCTCTCCAGCCCCTCTAATGTTTTTGTAAAATTATTTTTGGTCTATCTCTCTCTCTTTTTTAAAAAAGAATAGAATAATAAGATTTAAGCCTGGGGAAAGGTAGGCTGACTGGAGCACATTATGAATACTTTTCTATATGTTAAGAACTCTGATATAGAAGAAGGAACAGATTCTACTCAGGGTTTTTTTTTCTTTCTTTCTTTCTTTTTGAGTTTGAAACTGATGCTATAGGAGGTATTTAACAGAAGAAATTTCTAACAAGGAGTGAATGATAGTGTGCTGTATCATGCTAATTATTCCTGATCCATGGTGGAAGTGTTCAAGTAGCAGCTAGATGATGATTCGTGAAGTACTGCGCAAGAGAATTCTTACATCAGAAGGGAGACTGCACCAATTGTAATTTAATGCCTGATTTCTGTGTCTCTAGTATTGTAGATGCTGACAAATGTTAATTTTGAAATTAAGCCAATAAATTCCAATTATTCAATAAATAAATTCTCATTCAATAAATATTTGATACCTCCTTTATAACAGAAAACAAAAGAGATACTGTCCCTGTCTCCCAAAATATTAAATCCAGCACAAGAGATTAGAGTTAAGGAGATACTTGCATATGTAACTGAACTTAATTAGTAAATTTAGTTGTAAGGAGAGCTAGAGAAAAAAAAGGAAATTATTAAGACATTGGTAGAGTGTAATCTGGCTTGGAAGTTACAGAAGGCTTCTTTAAGGAAGTGGTGTCTAAACTGCCATCCTCAGGTAAAAGTAACCAATAGGATGTGGTTGCAGATTCAGAGTTCCCACCCAGAAAACTGAACATATGGAGACATGAACTTTGTGTCAGTACTCAACCATCTTACAAATGGTCCTTACAAATGGTTTGATTGATTTTTCCGTAGACATTGGCTTGATTTAGTGATTTACTGTGGATGTATCTGCTCTATGGGAAGTTGTCCTTTGTTCACAGCCTTATTGATTTGCTTTGGGCTCCCAATTTAGCTTAATTAAATATTGCTTGTTATATCTGACTGATTCCAGGACCTACTGTTCAGTGTTTGTAGGCATTCAAAGAGCTCAGGTTCCAAGTTTTACCCACAGAGGCCAGTGAAATATCATTCACCCTGGACCTTGGAGCTGAAAATACTTTGGCTCCAGTGTTACCTATAAAACCTAGGAGTGAATGAGAAATGACTAAGGAGTCAGTGAGCTCTCTCTTCTCCTGGCTGTGTTTCAAAAGTCTGCAGACTAAAATCTTTTATCCAAGTTAAAGATGAGCCCTCATATAGCTTCAAAGCATCTGATGGTGTGAGAAGAATGCCTAGAGCCTCTAATGCTGGTGATAAATACAACCTGAAATTTATCTGTGTCTGTGAAGAGCTGACTCAGCAGGCAATGCCAAGCATTGGCTAGGACAACTTTTCGGCTAGTCAACGTTTCGAAATTTCCTAGTTTTCCAAGAAGAAACAGCATTCACATGGTACATAGGCAGATCTTTACATTGCCTGCTTCATCTGACAGTGCCTGCTTCGGTGGCTAAGAAACACTAGCATCTCAGTGATATCCATCATGTCCAGCTGAGCCTAACACTGCTATGTTTGTGAGGTGTGTTGCTGAATTCATAGTGTGAGCTACAAGTGGAAGAGTTAAGTAGTGCAGCATTGCACAATAACGTGTGGCACAGCCTGATTTAGGATCATGTCGTCAGAACGTCAGTATTAAAGCATTCATTAGTGCATTTGTAATTTCCATAGTGTGAGTCCTGCTGAGACTCTAGGACGGTGGCTTTTGCTTAACATCTGTGGATAGTGTAGCCTGTAAGAGGCTATAAGAGTTCAGTGATTGTCTGGGTCCTCTTAAAAATAAAATTAACAAAGCTTCCAAGCAATAGAACTGGCTATTGACTATTGGACCATGTTGAGTGGTTTTGCTGAATTCAAGTACCTGCAATATTTGAACTGGCATCAAGTATGAAAAGGTCCTTTAAAGACTTCTCCAATACAGCTACTCTAATAGCAGTGAAACATCCATCTCTGACAAAACACAACAAAAAAGAGAGACATAAATAAAGGACCATTTTGTAGTGAAGAAAAATATATGTATACACAAAATAGTTAGGATAGATATACAGCTACTTTCTCTTAGTTCAATGAGGAGGAAGGTTTGTACTAATATTGTTTAGATAAGATATCATGTCTGCATCTTGTCCTCTGAATACTGCAAAGACAACCATGTGCAATGTGTTATTGTCACTGTCCTACTAACCTGTTTTGAAATTGTCTCATTGCTATTTTATTTTCTTACTAAAATGAAAAAAACATAAAAAAGAACTAGCTTTAGAATTTTAATACTAAGATTCAGGCATTTGTTAGCAAAGCTTTTATGTTTTCCACAAAATTTAAATTTTAATTTTATAAAGAATTATTTATTTGGTTTCACAAATACTGCTCTAAAAGAGATAACTTATGAATGAAATAGACTGTATATTTGGTTTATCTTAAGTAAAATAAATAAAAAGGTAAAATGGGAGATAAGAAAGTGTGAAGGGCTGGCCTGATAGCTCAGAGGACTAAAGCCCCTGCTTAGGCAGAGTGCAGCGGCTAGGGTCCAATCCCTGCTGCGGTGACATGCTGAGCTGGACATTGAGACAGGGAGTGGTGGCACACTCCTGGAACCCCGGCACTTGTGAGGCTGAAAACAGGAGGATCACTACAAGTCTGATCTATATAGTGAGGCCCTGTAGACCCTATAGACCTTTTCCTAAACACAGAAGAAAAAGTGAAGATTCATTTAATTTTAATTATTCTATGATACCATTGTTGGTCTCTGAGCAATGCAAAAATAATTTGTGAATTCTGAAAGATATTTTCTTTGTTATACAATCTCAAGATTACAAAATAAAATACCTTGAAGTTACAGAAGGAAAGTATGAGTAAAATAATAAGCTTATCAAGGAATATATTTTAGGTCATATATAACTTCAAGTTATAAAGTGTATAAAGCTATACAAATCATCCCCACATTCAATTATTTATCCTATACTCTAGACATATTTTAATAGATATAAAGTATATTCTTTTTTTAATTAAAAAAAAATTTTTGGTACTGGGAATTGAACTCAGAACCCTGTGTTTGCCAAGCAAGCCCTTATTCTACTGAGCTATCATCCAGGCCCTTTGAAGTATATTCTTGAAAAATAATTTGCTAAGTTTACTATGTTTTTGGCATAAACTCTGTACATGTATCATCTTATTTAGCATCTAACAACTTTATGAAGAGTGTTATGATTCTCATTGTAGATGAAAAAAATACCTTTTAGAGACGTGTTTGTTCAAGACTTAAAATATGTACAGTTAGTATTAACTATTAAATATATAGTTAGTATAATTTGAATAAACATATTCAGAGTTGAAGCCTATATTTTAATAACTAGTTCTACTATCAATATAGCAAATCTAACTGAAAAGTAATAAACTCAAATTTTATACCTCATATACTTAGTTTATTTTTGAGATAATTTTATAGTTTTGACTTTTTAATATAATTATATCCACATACTTTTTTATTAGAAGAGGACCCATATAGGTATAAGAGTGTGAACATTTGCATTCTGGTGCATAGCCTTGAAGTTTGAAGTTTGGTTGGTCATTCACTGACACCTTAGACTTCAATGAATAGGTGAAAATAATGTGGCAAATTGTTCTCTTTTTTTTTTTTTCCTTCTGATTTTTTCAGCCCTTCTTTATTGTGGTAACATGTGCTATAATGAACTTAAACAGAACATTTGCCTTGGTTTTTAGTTTGAGAAAATAATTTTTAATTACATATTGCTTATTTTTTTGACTTTTATAGAGGGTTTCTACCTCAATCTTGAAAGAAGTGAATGACCAAGATAGTTTCACACTCTTACCTGAATGAAAAAGACTCATTCAAAGGTTAGCATTATATGATGGGCATTATTTGTTAATTTTTCATTGTTGTATCCAGTATAATAGCATAGGATCCAAAGCCAAAAATAAATGTCCCATACCCTTTTCTAGCTCTCACATATGCCAGTAACTCAGTGTCTATTGTGTGGAAATATTGAAAAAGCTTTTGAATTCAAATTTCTATAAATCTTTGATATCTGCTTATTTATTTTCTCTACAAAAGCAGCCTCTTCACGTTTGACGTCTCAGAAGAAAGTTCCTGTTTCTTTTGAGTTTGATTATAGAAAAAGAGATCTCCACAGAGGGAGCTCAGCTGGGTATATCCTGCTGTTGCCTTAGTCTCCTTCGTGGAAGGAGAGATGTGAGGAAGAAGAACACACCATGGAATTGGTAATTGTTTGTAGTTCTGGCAAAATCCTCAAGTGATATTTATTCTGTGACAATCACTTCCAACTAGAGACTTCAGTTTTGCAGCTGATGAAAGATGGACAACAGGCGAATGCTTGGACTGAGCACATTTGAATCCTTTGAAGTCCAACACCCCGTCTCTGTTATGTAAGGGCTGTTTGTAGACATATTTTGCTGCTGCTATGTTGGTGCCTAATTAGAATAAATAGAATAAAACAACATGGTTTGCTTTCTATCAAGTATTTGAGTAGGGGTCAGGAGGTTATTAAAGTAGAATGAAAAGGTGCAGAAGTTTAGGATTTGACCATGTTCCAAGATCTATTGTCTTAATGATCCTGGTAATGTGGTCAGTCTCTAAAAGGTTATAGGGCTGGCATTTCTTCACTTTTTACAGAAAAAGAATTCGGTTAATTGCTAAAGGATGTGTCGCTTGAGAGCTTTTGCCTAAGGGAAACTTTTTGAGTTTATTCCTGGAAATGAACGAAACTGGCAGGAACAAGGTCAGTTTTCTATTATGCCTGATGACCATTTCCAGGAAAGTCTGGTTAGCCAAACCACATGGATTCCTGGGTTCCACTGTAAATTGCAAAAGGCATGTTCAGTAGTGGAAATTGTTATACTTGCTCTTATAATATTACCATCTAGAAACTCTTCATTCAAGGAGTAAAACTCTGAGTAGGGGTCTAAAAGGATATAAATCCTGAGTTTTAAGGAATAGAAAACATTCTCTTCTACAAGTAGATCTAACTGTCCTTATCACATATATTATATTGGGAAAAATATTTTACAAATGAGAGACTCTATGGTGGTGATTAAACTTTCTAGCAGTCTATAATGAGTCTCCATTGGAGTTTTTTCTTTGCCATGTCTCCTAACTTAAGTGATTTTTCCTATTAAGTCAGCAGTTTATGTGATCAGTATATGTTAATGAGAATCGTCAAAATTAGAATGGTAGGGTTATTTATTAATTCTTTTAATAATTATTGAGGATACTATAAATGGCAGAAAACAAGTACTATATATGAGAAAAAGTGAATAAAATGCAAATATTGAGCTGGAGAGATAGCTCAGTCAACTAAATACTTGCTTAAGCAAGCATTTGGGGCCAGTGTTTGATCCCTGGCACCTCATGTTGTGCCAGCCCCGGCCCCCTGGGCACACTGAGCCTGCAACAGAGTCTGGGCATTTTGGCACATGCCTGTAATTGCAGCACTACGGACGCTGAAAACAGGATGGTCACTACAAGTTCAAGCTGGGTAGTGAGACTGCACACACACACACAAAACTAAAATATACAAATATGTCTCCTTGCATGAATCTTTCATTTTGGTGGAGTAAAGAAATAGGGAAGTGTTTAATGCTGTACTTAATATTAAAAAAGGAAAAGAATAACTCTCAATGCTTCATGTAGTCAATATATTTTTCTATTGATTTATATCTGATCATGTTTCTACACACATGTTCTTTATTTCTGATTTACTTGTGACAACACTAAAGAGTTTCAGCAAAGTTGCCAGATTTTACCTAATTTTAGGTCTTACAATAATGTCAACTTATAAAAGACAGAATTTATGACACTGACATTGTTTTGATACATTTCCTAATCAGTTGTAGCACTAACTGGATTCCTTTCCTGACTCTATGAAATTTAGAATTTACTAGATACTTGTGTTTATACAAAACATGGCAGTTTCCTTTTTAAAAATTTACTTTCCCCTCTTTGGAAATGATGACAGGTACTTTACATCCATTCACAGTAGATAATTTGCTAATTAATCTGAACTTACTATCCAATAGTTGACATAGTTTGAAGTCTCAAAAGAAAAAGTTTTGATACTTTGTAAATCATTACTTCATTATTTTTATTTTTAAAGGTTTTTATTTTTCCAAAGGAAATTCTTTGGTTCTTTTTTTTTTTTTTTTTTTTTTAAATATTTTACTTCTTAGGTTCCAGAAATCAAACTCTGTACCCCGTGCTTGCTAGGCAGGTACTGTACCACTGAGCTACATCCCCGGCCCAAAGTTGGGAAGGATTTTTTTCTTTTTTTGGCTGACTGGCTCAGGCTGCCTTAAAGGCTGGTCTAGTATGGAATGTGGAGCTGGGGATTGAACCACGGTCCCCTGTGCCTGTCTGGGTTTGCCCAAGTGGGCGCTTAAACAACTGACCTAACATGCGAGTGAACTATTGTTCACTTCATTTCCACATGTTGTCACTATAAAAAGTACTTGTGACCGTGGCCACTGGCATATAACATGTGGTAGATTCTAGTTGATTTTATAATGTTAAAAATGCAAGTTACTCTTCTGTACCCAAAGTAAGACTGTAACCTGAGAAATGTTTTGTGCGCATAATAAAAATAAGCCAGAAATCTCCATACATTTTATTAAGTTTTTCACTTCTTGTTCCCTCTGCCACAATTGTTTTGCCAAAGTAGACTATCAAAGTTTATAAATTATCTAAATTTTCAGACAAATTAGAAAGTATTCAATTATTATCATGATAATAATCCCATTAAATGTTGTGCATTGCATATTATGACGTACAGTTTTGAAAAGAAAGGAACGGAGCTGCTCGCTTCCCTGGCTGTGCCTACAGGAGGGAGTTGTGCGGGCAGCCTGTGCTGTCCTGTGTAGACCGTGATGCACTGTCGTGATCAGGTTTGGCCAGCAACTGAAAGATCCTCTTGCTCTCTTACCAATTCTACTTCCACTAATGCATGTATCTCACTTCATGTTGTACTGGAAAACTCATTTAAGTTGTTTTCATGAAATACTCAGACTCAGGAGGAAGTGGCTGAGCTGACAAATCTTATTACAAAGAATTCACAAATTTTAAACCTATTTCTCTTTCAATTATGAAAGTCAGCACTTGATGCAGATTTAAATTTCTTTTTATTTATAGCCTTCTTTATTTATTATAAACAGCCTCAAATCCTTTGTGATGGACTTGAAGTTGCAAGTTTTATAAGCTTCCTCAAATTTTTCTTATTTAACATTTGCGGCATTGAGAACTTCATTAGGAAAACAAAGATCACACAAGATGCTTCAAATAGAGAGCACTTATTCTGGGTAATTAGTGATACAGGTAAAAGAAACAGTGAAAGACTAACAGTGAGCACAGTGATGAAGGAATTAACAGCAGAAGGGAGCAGCTACCATCCTAGGTGCATGTTACCAGAACATGGTGCCTGGCCATCTGCTCTACTTGCTTGGTAGAAGCTTCAGCTATTCATGCTACCAGAATTACTAGACAGGAAGGGAAAGAGATAAATATGTTGATTTCTTTCTTTTCCCCTGCCCAGTAGTCTAAGTCTCCTGTCAGTCCTTCTTTTAAGGTGAAACCCTTGTAAAAGACAGCATATGCGGGCCTACAAAACCCATCCCTACATGTCTGGATTTGTTGCCTTCACAATGCAATATAACAGCTTCAGAAATTTCTGGGAGGGTAGGCCAGAGGTTACAACAAATTTCAGAACTTATTTATAGAAAGAAAACATACACAGAGCAACCACGATTAAGAAAAGGGTTTGTAAGCACATAGGACCAATATGAATATTTGGATGGAGCAGTCAATACAAATGATATTTTATTCATAGTCACAGTATCCTCTAGAGAAAATAAACTAATAGCAAGTGTTTTTTAAAAGTATGTATAAATCTCATTGTCTCATGTTTTATTCATTTATTTTGAGTTGATACATATAATTATCAGTGTGATAATTTAATATGGATATACAATGTATAATGATCAAATCATGGTAGAGTGTTTCCTTCTTCTTAATCATATATCATTAGTTTATTCTTTAGATATTCAAATCTCTCTTAGTTCTTTATAAAATACATAATAGGTTTTGGTGAAGTATGATCATTTAACTCTGCTGAGAGGTAAGCGCATTAATGGGCTTCAGAATACAGTTAAACAGAATATGTTCTTGATCAACTTTCAACAAACTTATAGTTTCAAGTTATGAGTAAAACTTGGGAGTTTCTTGCACCCATTCTGTGATACAGAATTTATTTATTTATTTAATGTATTTTAGGGAAGGGTCTACAGTGTGTTCAGTGTCTCACTACTCAATTGGACTTATAGTGATATGCCTGTTTACAGCCTCCCAAGAGCTGAGATTGCAGGCAGGCACAACCAAGTCCAATATCAATTGCTGTCTTAGTGCTCCCTGGGGGCAGAAATGGCTCAGCAGGCCTCAGGAATCAAACCCCTGACCCCTGCACCTGCTTGCAGGCATTTAATCAGCTGAGCTATTTGGTCAGCCCTTGATATAGAATTTAGTAAATGAATATAAACTCAAAATTTTGGAAGAAATCCTGTTAACTTTTTCTGAAAATGTTAGAGAATAATACATGTTTCTGTTACTTCAAGTGCAGAATTGACATGTTTTATAGGTTGTCTAGCCTTATACATTCCAAGTTGTATCTACTAATAATTGTACCCTCTATAATTTATTTTTAGATATAAGTCAATGAGCTGGATTAAAATAGTTAGAAGGTATTCTGGAAATTAAAAATGTATATATGCACCATGTATGGATTTGTTGCTTTCCTAAAATGATGTATCATATTCAGAAATTTCCAGAAAGATATGCCTGAAGCTGTAACGATTTTCAGAATTTGTTTAAAGAAAAAAATGTTCTTTTGTTACTGTAGAATGAAAAATTCCTACAAAATACTTGTGCTACGGAAAGTTTTGGGACTGCCAGATAGCTCAGTAGATCAAAGCACTTGCTTAGGCAGAAGCAGGGATTGGAGCTTTGAAACCTCATCTGCCATGCTAGCCCTGTCCGGGAGGTGAGCTGAGACAGTGTATGACTGGGCGTGGTGGTGCCTGCCTGTAATCCCAGCATTTGGGAAGCTGAAAACAGGATCACTACAAGTCTCATCTGTGTAGTGAGAACCTGTAGATCCACCCTGCTCAAAAAAAAAAAAAAAAAAAAAAAAAAAAAAAAAAAAAAAAAAAAAAAAAAAAAAAAAAAAAAAAAAAAAAAAAAAAAAAAAAAAAAAAAAAAAAAAAAAAAAAAAAAAAAAAAAAAAAAAAAAAAAAAAAAAAAAAAAAAAAAAAAAAAAAAAAAAAAAAAAAAAAAAAAAAAAAAAAAGCTTCAATGAAATTTAAATAAATCACATTAAACCCTTAGTGAATTTAATTAAATTTAATGTGAAGCTTCAGTGATCCACTGGACAGGTCTTTTCTTAGATAATGGTCTTTCTAAGGGTTGTTGTCTAGACAGACTAGATTTTGAAATCTTTTCCACATACTAAAAGATTTTACACTTATGCCTCTATAAATGGAATAAAGAATATACTTCCTCCCAGAAAATTGTTCTTTATTACAATCAAACTATTTTACCAGGGCTGGGATCTCATTGGTAGAGCATTTCAAGAAGGTTATCTGCTGCTTGAGCAAGGTTGGAGGAATTGTCAACATAATGTGTTTGAATTCAGCAAATTAAACTAAGAACCACGACCAGAAAAATGTTTAAAATATCACAAATTTATTTGAAATAATAGATAATAAATAAATAAATAAATATAATCATTTCTGGGTTTTTTTGTTTACTTGTTTTTTTTTTTTTTTTTGAAGGGTCTGCAGGGTGTTCAGTCTCATTACTAGGTCAGACTCCTAGTGATCTGCCTGTTTACAGCTTCCCAAGAGCTGGGTTTATGGGCACATGCCACCACACCCAGTCTCAATTGCCACCTCAGTGCACCCTGGGGAAAGGGCTAACATGGCAGGACCAGGGAAGGGATTGAACCCCCAAAGACTGGCAGTGTATGCCTATCTCTTATCAAGGTATTACTTAAAGCTTTTCTGTGGCATGGGGAAAAGCCTGGCAGAATTGCACATTTGATTCCTAAATTCTTCATTCTGAGAGTCACAAATTATTTCTATTCTTAGTTCACTGACCATAGATAATTATAAGGTCACAACTAAGTTTTAAAATCTAAAGTAATGTAACCCTTCTATATTTGTGGGAAAGTAGGAAACAGAATCATTATTGGGGATCATTATTGATGGAAACAAACACATTCTATATTAAGACAGTATATCCAACTGCATTTACCATTCTTTGCTCTTACATTTTCTCTGGAGCATTTCCATGCGCTGTCTTTTATGATAGTATGCTATAAAGAAGCATGTTATTATGACTGATGTCAGTTATTTGCTTCTCTCTGTCCACTTCCACCAATATGAGCACCGTAGGAACACAGATTTTGCCTGTTCTGTTTACATTTCACCCCCAGAACCCAAGCTATTAAGACGATCAGTACATATTTGGTTAATGAATTAGTGAGGGTTTGTCTAAGCATTGGAAACTGCACAATTAACTACTCTTTAAATCTTTTATGCCAGCCAAATTGGGCTAAAAACCTGCCTGTCCAGCAGAGATGGAGCTGCTTAGATCCTGTGTACATTGTTTGTTACTCTGGCTGCATGCATCCCTTGCTCTAAGAGCAAGAAGATAATGAAAAAGCCTCAGAAGTTTTCTGGGAATGTGGTGCTATTTTAAGGCAAGGGTGTACACAGCCTGAGGGAAAATGAATTTGAAAATGGGCTTAGACTTTTAAACAAAGCAGGCAAATCGTATCAGTGATTTGGGAAATGAAAACTTCTCAATTTAAAAATCTTGACATCTCAAATTTACATTTATAATCAAGAATATGTAATTGTTTTTCATTGAAAAGCAAAAAGCTCAATTACTGCTTGAATATGACATATAAATGGAACTTTCTTTTTCTCAAGGGACACACTGGCTAGATGCTGGAATGGCTGAAATGTATGCTTCTTGCTGGTTCAGTTGCACAGATTTTGCTTTTTTTTTTTTTTTTTTTGTCTTTTTGTTTGCTACGGCTTAATGAGTGCATTCAGGCATGCAGCAAAGAACAATGCTGCCATGCAAAAAATTCATTCAGGTCAAAGATATGGTGATTTTATCAACTATATAATTCAGTACAGTAAATTTACAATTTGTTAAATTTTGCTTAGATTGCAGTATATCTAGAACACTAGTATATTGATATGATATTCACAGTTCTGCTCTAAAACAAAATCTTAAATTGGTGGCATGTTTGTAGTAGATATACTGCTTTTGACTTTCTATGTGCTAAAGGAAAAAAAAAAGACATGAGAAAGCAATTGTTCATACTAACCTGCATTTGGTTGGCAGCTAAATGCATTGGCTTCCGTTTTTATCAGCTTTGCCTAATGGGACGGACATAGGTCAGGAAAGCAGAGGAACCCTGCCAGCCATCCAGGAGTTGCCTGATGTAGCCGAATCACTTGGCTTCTTCTCCTCCTTTCTTCCTCATTCTAAAGAAGTGTTTTATGGGATTTTCAGAACATATTCATGTATATGTCAGTTCCTTACATCTCAGCGAAGCTAGCTAAGAACTCTTGCTTCTATTTCTAGATAAAGGTCCTTACTTTCATTTCCAGATTTGTTCCTTGGAGAGTTGAGTAGGAAGGAGCTGGTGACAGTTGCACTCTCAGCCTCAGTTTCCTCATTTTAAACCGCACGTGTACCTACTTTTTCAACTTAATGATGCTGTTGTAAGGAAAACAATATTACTGAATTTTAAATACTAGGACTAACCAAAGCCATAAGTTTTTTGAAAAAGTATTTATTTATTTGATATGGGGTCTCCCTAAGCAGTTCATACTCAATGATCCTCTTGTCTCAGCCTTCCCTGCACTGGAATTACAGGCATGCACCACTGTGCCAGGTTTTAGGGCAGCAGGGTACATCCAGGACTGGAACAGCATACAGTGCTAATGACCAAGCTCAGGTCCTTATGCTTTCAGGCAGGTGCTGAGACTGCTGAGCTATCTCCTCAGTCCAAAGCCATAAGCTTTTGAAAAATAATCCTGCTTTTCTTAAATCCAAATGCTCTGGCTTACACAAAAAGTCTTTTCTTCCTCACTATGAAGTTTTTTATGATGACTTGTTGATTAGTGTAAATGTCATTCTATTTTCTTGTTCACTGATAAAGATGATCCTTTTGTTCTATTAAGCTTTGTCATAGAGACAAGAATACGATTTTCAAGACAAATGCACAAAAATAAACAGCTTATCATAGATTCTTAAATGTTTTGATTCTTTAGAAATTTTTTTCTTTTTATCTATTTATTTGCTTGTCATAGAATCTTGCTACACAGCTTGGATTCATAGTGATCCTCCTGTCTCAGCCTCCTAAGTGCTGGAATTACAAGTGTGTGCCACTCTGCCTGTTTTCAATGGATGGCATGCTGTGCCCAGGGTGGGGCTTGCAGGGCTTGTGGTACTGGGAATTGAGCCTGAGTCCTTGTGCTTGCCAAGCAGATGCTTAGACCACTGAGCTATCTCCCCAGCTAGTATTTTGATTCTTTTTTTAAAAAAAATTTGTTTAGTACAGGGTCTATAGAGTTTCATTACATAGATCAAACTCAGTGATTCTTCTTTTTTTCAGTTTCCTAGAGGCTGGGATTACAGATGTGCACCACCATGCCCAGTCTTAATCACCATCTCAGTGAGGCCCTGGGGTGGGGCCAGCATGGAACATGAAGGATCAAACCCCAGCCACTGTGCTCTGGCTAAGCAGGTACTTTAATCTGATAAGCTATCGCGCAATCTCTTTGATTCTTAAATATGATATGACCAAAGGACTTTAAAAAATATAAAGCAAAAGTAGATAAATATTTCTGTCAGTGACTAAGAAGTGGTGGGCATATGACAGAGATGGAAAATGTTTGAGCGTTTTCAGTGATGACAAACCGTGTGCTATGGCACGAGTGCCATAGACTTACCACCACTAATGCATCACTTCCATCAATGCTCAGCTTTACATGTGGACACTGTTCTGTCAGCTTCCTATAATTTTCACATGCTATGAAATTATAACCTTTAAGACATTTTCAACCATTTGCAAACTGAAAAATTAATTTAGCTCATGGCCTTACCAAAGCAGGTGGCAGTCTAGACCTGGTCTAGGCTCATGTTCAACACTGATGTAAAACACATGACAGACATTCGTTGGTTCTGTATGTCTAGCAGGGTACAAATGATTCTTTGAATTAGAAAGTTATTTCCAAGGAGTTATTTTTTTTTACAGTATCAATTTTCAATACAAAATAAGCAGACAATCTCTATTTCAATGTTGATCAAAAATTAGTATGTGATTAAATTAAAAAATATTTCAGTTAAAGGCACATTGTTATTAATGCCCTTCAAAATATCCTTCTAAACATATCTTACCATTGTTCCCATTAATTGTGAAGCAATTTTAGAAGTCCTTATTCATCCTGTATGTGTGAGAAATACAGTGAATGCTGCTGATGGGGGCCACTCAATAGAATGGAAGGCTTGAAATAGTGAATATAGTTAGTAGCCTCACTGGCTATGTCCCCTGGATGTAGCACCATGGGACTTCTGGTTCTTGGCCAAAGCAACAAATGCCGATGAAAGATAAATGGCTTCCATGGACTTGGCATAGGTAGGCAGCCACAGCGGCACACATAAAGACAGTCACACATACAAAAAGATTTCTAGAAGTGAATAATTGTTTTTGAAATAAGGGGGGATATTTTGAGGGTGGTTAATGACAACGTGTCTTTTATTGTAATCTTAAAAATAAAAGCATTCACCATATTTTTAAGGGACCCTGAGTAGGATTCTAGAAGTTAGGTCATCTTCTTCAAGTAAGGAAAAGTGGCAGTCCTTCTTCACTAGGAAGTCAGAGTCTTTCACATTCGAAGAAGGAAAATCAATTAAGATTTGGAATAAAGTTTGCAGAAGTTAAGGCAAAGACTTTAACATTGTTGTTATATAAGCCTAATGCATACTAATTTCAATTCCCAGAATTTTTGCTTCTTATGTAGAATGAACTACACATTCATAGACTATGGATACACTATCTATTTATAGGACAAGGGGTTAATTAAATGAACTTTCTAGTAGCACTCTATAGTGCTTCTTGATGAAGATTGATTAAGAAACACTTAAATGGCAGTGGAATTTCACAAATGTGCCAAGCAATAGGGCAAGGTGTGCACAATATCTAAATGATTAACCATTATGAGCTTGGTAATACCCATGGCTAAGCTAATCTATGGCTATAAATTGGTTGTCTATATAGCCTGGCAAAATTCTTTTGGATCTCAAATGGATAATTCAGTTACAATGAAGCAGTTCATTAATGCTATGTTCCATTATCTTGGATATTCATACATAATCTAAACTTCTTTACTACCTAGTGCTATGTCATGCTACTATTTAACTAATCATTAGTTTTTTCATGAGTGCTACTTTCATTTGTTCAGCTAATCATATCCTTCTTTTCAGCAGAATCTTATTACGTAAAAGGAGTGGCATGATGTTAGGTATAAGGCTGTGGAATCAGACTGCTGGGATTCAAGTTTGCTTTGACATTTACCAGCAACGCAATGTGGAGTGCATTAAATGTTGTCTCTTGACTCATGTTTGTAACTCTGCAAACAATAAAACAAAGTGTTTTCCTGATCAAATTGAGTCACTCTGAGAGCTAAAATATTAATGGATGTAGGCATGAGTAATAATTGCTAATACATAGTAAACCTTCAGTACATGCTTGACAAAAATGTATCTTGGAGTTCAAGTCTGATGCCATAAAATTCTGTTCATAAGAAGCTGGATTTTCCAGTATGCATCCTTCTGTTGGATTCCACATACTGATCTCTGATATATATATATATATATATATATATATATATATATATATATATATATACACTTAGAAATTTAGTATACATCTTGAAGTTATCAAGCCAACAAAATTCTTTTGATTTCTTTCCTCCCCAAAGCATTCTAACATTGTCTTTTATATACTCATAAAAAGCAACTTAATTATTCCAGTTTTCAAGCTAAAAAGCAAGTTCAATCTGAAGCATCACTGACTATTTTTTCCCATTCACATTCTAGTAATTCTCTTTATTAGCATATTCCAGTAGTTCTAAAGCATATATCTAAATGCAGCTAACTTACCATGCTAGCTGATATCATAACTGCCTTTAAAAATATTTTATTGTTTATATGTTTGGTACAGGGTCTGGCTACCCAGCTTGGACTTGTAGTGAACATCCTGTCTCAGCCTTCTCAAGCACTGAGATTGCAGGCATGTACCAGCCACACCTGGTGGCTGGCTCTGCACAGGGCTGAGATGGCACACAGTACCAGGGGTTGAACACAGGTCTGTACACTTGCCAGATAGGAGCTTAGGCTGCTGAGATATTTTCCCAACCTATATCTACCTTTTACTTAGACTATAAATACAATAGTGTCCTAATAGATCTCCCTTCCTCTGTCCATGAAGTCATTCCATCTATTCTTTAAATATCAACCAGTTGCACACAAAGCATCTTCATAATTGCCAGCCTGGGGTAAGTATTATTTGTAACTAAGGTTACCTTTGTCAGGAGGCTTAGGTCACTGGTGTTGATTATTTAAATGCTAATTTCTTTCATTTTGCTGTCACGACTCTAATCAGACTGAAGGATACTACAAGGCACAGATGTTAGGAACAGTGTCTTTTCTTTTGGTTGGAAAACAAAGGACTTGGAGTAATAACAGCCTCTACTGTGACTGCTGGCAGATCCATGTTTCCTCCTAAGACACTTCCACTCTGCAACAATATACAGTCCACTTTTGCTTCAGTGAAGGAGATATATAACTTCTGCCTCCTGGAAATTTAGAGGCTCCTTTCTTTCGACTGTGGCAGAAGTACTTTGAATGGAAAGAAAGAAAGGAAGGAAGGAAGGAAGGAAGGAAGGAAGAAGGAAGAGGGAAGGAAAAGAAAGAATAATAGAAGAAGGAACAGAGGGCAGAAGAAATAGTGTGTGTGTGTGTGTGTGTGTGTGTGTGTGTGTGTGTGTGTGTGTATCTCACCTCTATTGAGATGCTTAAAGCAAAATCCAATTGATAGCAGAAAGTACATTTTACCCAAATAGTCCAAATTTCTATTCAGTCTTCTTTGAAAAGAATCAGAGCCAGAGTTTGGTAGAGGAATGGGTAATTCTAGAAGCTGAGTGGGAAACAACTTGCCTTGGCAGAAATTAAGAATGTGTGCACTGTGGTTTGGGTAAGTATCTCCCAGAGGACCAAGGATGCTGCAGTCAATATGTGCAAGGGAAACAGATTTAATGCAAGGTACAGAAATTTACAAGATTAGCTGACAGTTTCTGCCCGCAGAGATACATGTAGAACAGTGTAAGAGATTTGTTGTGCACTGGGGATTTGAAGAATCCAGTGGAGGCCTGGAGCCCAAGGCAGTATCCAACGCAAGGCTGTCAGGAGCCCAAGGGCTCTGTGCTGGGAGACTGAAGGATGTGCACCAGAAATCCCGAGACCCAGTGTCGGAGGCTAGAGGGTGTGCACCGGAAGGCCTGGAGGCTGGTGCTGCAGCTGTGGATTCTGTGCTGAAATCCAAGAGAGGACCCCAGGGAGGAGGCAAAGACCAGAGCTGCTCCAAAGAGAAGAAGAGCCATCTTTGGCAGAGGCGAAGACAAGAGGGAAGAGCGAAAATACCTCATCTATCTATCTATCTATCTATCTATCTATCTATCTATCTATCTGGCACTGTGAATGGCAGCAGGTCCCTCTAAAGAAAAACAGTCCGTTGATCCTGAAAAACTGCTCTGAAGGTAACAATATGTCCCATAGCAACTGTTATTCATTTTCTATTACCTTGTTTTGAAACTCTGTACCATTTTATTGTTTTTTTTAAGTTATTCTCTTTAAAATAAAAAAAAAAATGGGTTATGTGATTGAAAACAAAAGCAAGCAACCATGAAGCTGGAGTGTAGCTCTTATAAATATCAGCTGAAATCCTTCCGTCCCATCCTCCTTTTGTGCTGACAATCGTCCTCTTTAAATGGTACTCCTATGTCAGGGTGATGCTGACTCCATTCAGCAAGTGGTTCTCACTCATGGTGATGATTAACTAGCCACTACTGTGGTTCATACTTGGTCCCAGGACAGACAGTGTGGTCAGCGGCAGCACCTTTAAGAGGAGAGGCTCACCAGGAAGGGCTCAGCTCCTGTGGATGTTTTCAAACAGAATTGGGGATCCCATTCTCTGCTTCCTCTTTTGTTTCCTAGGTCAAGAGATGAGGCATTTGCTGCTCCATATGCTCCAACCTGATGTGGGAGCAAAGGGCCTTCTCTACGCTGTCCTCAGCAGAGTCCTGAAGTCATGGGGCCACTCAGTGATAGAGTGTAACCTCCAGAGTCATGAGCTCAATAAACCTTTTCACTTTACAAATTAACCATACCAATTGTTTTGTTGTACTTGCAGAAAGCTAACTTGTACAGGGTCTGAAGAATGAGAAAGTCATGGCATAAGGGCATAGAGACCAGGAAATTCCACTGGGTAGATTTGGGAACAATTTGATCAGCAAACTACAAAACAACCATAATAGTTATTATTAAATAGTTATTAAACAGCCATAATAGTTCGTTGTATGAAAACAAGATCTTATGAGCCCTTTCTTGGTTTGATTTTTCAAAATAGACAAATAGGAGGGGAAATCTGTTTTTCTTAGCAGTAAAACACCAATCAATAGATGTTGAAAAACTGATGGCCTTAGAAAATCTGCAGGGGATGCTAAGTGTGCCAAATAAAAATTTGATGTGGATGACTTAGGCATAAGGATCACATATCTCAAACAAATTATTTATTAATTACAAATAGAAAAATAGTGGGGAAAGTTGACAGATATCAAAGTAAACACTGGAACTGCCAACACCAAGTACTTAAAGTTTTAATGCGCAGAAAGACAAGACAGTATTCTGTTGTCAGTCCTGACAAAGAGATCTGAGTTAAATCATGTCCACCCAGCAGATCAGCCCAATCAAGGGGCATTCTGTGGAGTTAATGACTTGTAGACTTTAAAATTATAAATGTCATACAGGTAAAAGACAGAAGACAGGTACCTGTAAAAGACTAGAGATATGACATATACATAAAATAAATATTCTTGTATTGAACCCCAAACTGAGGAAAGGAGAGTCGAAGTCCATAATTAGAGTGACTGAGGAAATTAGGACATGGAATTTGTCTCTTTGTCTATTTAGCTATCCTACAAAATGCCATAGGACAACTAGCTTGAGAAACAGGCATTTGTTTTCTCCAAGTGCTGGAGGCTCTAAGCTTGAGACTGGAGCGCCAGCATAACCCTGTCCTGTGGGCTCCTCCCTTAGGCTTGGGCAGCCATCACTCTGCTGAGGGCTCCATGACTCCTTTCTATGGTGTGCAGAAGGAGGAAGGCAGCCAGCTCTCGGCTGAGAAGTGTGTGACAAGGGCAGCATAACGGGGCTTGGTGCATGCAGTGAAGAGATCGGTGAGGGACACTGAGTGGGGCTTGCTCCAGGGAAAAAGAGAGAAAGCCCACCCAGGGCCTTCATGCTGCAAGGAGCCGTAGAGGCCAGCACTGCCGCTGCGGGCCTCACAGAAGCAATCGCTCATGTTTCAGATGCCTTTATTTCTTACTTAAAGCTCTGTCACTTTTCACTGTCCATACTGTCTTTATTAGACATGCCTGTCAGAATTATATAAATTGTATCAAAAAATTAAGTAGTTTTCTTCATTTAAAATAATCTGAAGTAGCCAGGCGTGGTGGCGCACACCTGTAATCCCAGCACTCGGGAGGCTGAGGCAGGAGGATCGCTGTGAGTTTGAGACCAGCCTGGGCTACAAATGTGAGCTCAGGGCCAGCCTGAACTGCATAGTGAGACCCTGTCTCAAAAAAAAAAAAAAAAAAAAATCTGAAGTAATTTTGGCATCATTGGGAACCACATAGTATTTTCTTACTGAAGACATTATTTTTGATTCATAAACAATTGTATACACGGGGCTGGGGAGATAGCTCTGAGGCACAAGTGCCTGCTGGGCAAGTGCAAGGTCGTGAGTTTGAACCCTGGTCCCACAAAAACAAAACAAAACAAAACAAAACAATTGTATACATGAAGTGCAATGGTGTGTGTGTGTGTGTGTGTGTGTGTGTGTGTGTGTGTGTGTCTGTGCACGCACGCGTGCATGATATAATTACATCTAGCTATTTGACCTATCTGCTACCTTTACTATATAACTTTTTGTGGTGAGACATGAAATGTACTTTTTTTCTTTTTCTCTTTCTTTCCTTTTGAGTACAGGATCTGCAGGGTCTCACTACACACATTGGACTCACAGTGATCCTCCTGTTTTCAGCCTCTTAAATGCTAGGATTACAGGCACATGCCACAATACCCAGTCTCAGTCGCAGTTTCAGCATGCCCCAAGCGTGGGGCAAAATATACTCTTAATTATTGTAAAATATGAAATACCTTATCGACTCTAATCATCCTGCTGCACCAAAAGTTCTCAAAAGCTGTCTCTGCTCTGTACCTGAAGCCCTTAGACCCAAGCTCCCTCCTTCTGTGGAGGCCACTCCTGTGGATCTCACACAGAGGCTCTGTGTGAAGCTGAGTGCCTTGCACACTCTTGCAGCCACGCTAGCAAGCTGAGGGCATCTATGTGTGCTCAGGGAATGGTTAGTACCCACTGCTTCCCCTCTAGCCTCTTAAGTACACCATTTAGTTGGTGTGCCAACTTGCTCACCAATCTATTAAAAGTATTTCTTGCACACCAGCTAGTTCTTCCTTACATAGTCAAGTAGGAATATGAACATTTCCCTTCTTGGAAATATGTCAAAAGTCCAAGGCAATCTGAAACTGTTAAAGCCTGGGTGGGGAAGAGGGGTGAATCTAGAGTCTACAGAGCCTTGCTCCTAGCCCACCCAACTTTCCATCTGTTCATTCCCAGGTCTGTATCCCATATACAAGGTGTGGGCAACAGTACAACTGCACACTTCTTTGTGGCAGCTAATTAAGGTCTTTCTGACATTTTCATCGAGCTGGGCAAAAAAGTTTCCTTAGGAGTGTTGTGAGAAATGGTAGAGGACAATATACACTCAGTGGATGGCCCCTATTATGGACATCAAAAGCTATAGGAGCTGGATTTTATGCAATCATGTAGCACTTACATGTAGTCTGTATATGTCTTTTGATAAACTTTTAATCATCTCTAAGATGCATTTAATACCAAATTTGATATACATGCGAATTAGTTGAAATGCTATGTTATTTAGGGAATAATGACAAGAAAAAATATTCTGTGCTTGTTCAGTATACACACAGCTTACTATTTTCAACCTCCAGTTGGTCTAATCCACAGAAGGGAAACCTGTCTCATATGTGAATGTGGCTGCTGACATATAGTAAGGGTTACATTCTTTTACACTTAGCTTTCTATGGTCACAGGGCTCCAAGGCCAGAAAAATAGTGAAAAAAAGAAATCCATATAAATAAGCCTATATACATAGCATACATCTTTAGTATCCCCTAAAGATCTGAGGTGATTCAGGAAAAAAGTTCAGGATGTTTTCTTTTCTTTTTTCAATATAAGTAAAATCTAATATTTTTCTTTGAGATTTTTGGGAAAGAGATGGCAGGGGAGAATTGTAGGGCATAGGTCTTAGCGGCACATGTCAACTTCCAGGCTATTAATTTTGGACTACTGATGACAAAGGTAATAGGACTGATCCAAATGTAGCTAAATATATGCTATGATCTGGTTTCTCCCTTTTGCTAGATAGATTAACTACCAGTTGTAATTTGTTTTCCCTCGAGGAATAGGGAAGACAGAAAGGGGATATGAATCAGAATAACTTTTAAACAACAGTGCTCAAGTGCCTGCCGCAGCCATCTCAACATGATGTCATAAGTAGCTGGTGTTGCCATGGAAACATGACAATGGTAAACAAAGATGTTTTCAGGATGGCTAGAGCAAATGTAGCTTGTATGATCACATTTTCCCTCTGCTCCCAACCCCCATCATGGTAAAAACAGCTTTTCTCCTCTCTTTACTATGAGTTGAATTTTCCACACTGAAAGAGAATACATGAAGTGGACCACTCTCTTATTGTTTATTTTTTATGTTCCACAATTTTGCAATACTGGGAATTTTGTTGAAATGACCTCCCAGTTTACAGAATACGATCTTACATATAGAATTTTAAAACACTCCTGTTCTGTAGAGTTGCTGAGAGTGCACAAGGGAAATTGTGTGATGTGGCACCTCTGCGCTATGACAAATTTGACAAGATGAGCCAGCGTGACCTTACCTCATGTGGTCACATGGCCAAGGACACAATCAAGGTTCTCCAAAGCTGATAAGACAGATGAGGAATGCATCCCTTGAGACAGCAACTGACAGACTGTAACCTACATAGCAATAACAAGATCTAGGCACTTAAAATATTCTTTAATAAATAAAATAATGTGACATGAAGAATGATGACACACAGGCAAACATTTGAATTTTTATGATTTCCCTTAAGTTTTGCAATAAATATTACAAACAATTATATTCTTCATTAAAATCAGGCATATACCAGCTAGCAGAAAAGTCTAACCACGAGGTATAAAAAGGAAAGCCATATTAATATGTTGAGCTATAAAAGGCTCAAGCCAACAGCTTCCAATAATTCCAGATGAGCTGATAATCCATTACTGTTATGGACTATTGGACTATACTATGGCTAATTTCTCTTTTTGCAATGAAAGAAAGATCTGTACTAAGGAAGTTTAGACAAGAAATCAGGTCTTCACATTGTACTATGAACAACTATGATGAAGAGAACAATATGAAATGTATTAATTATTTCATCTGACCTTCTAACCTGTTGTGAAACTGTCTCATTACTATTTCTTTCACATTAAAATTAATAAAAATAAATTTATAAAAACCAGAATTCACTCAGAGAAAGCATAATTTTACTTAAAGTGATTAGGTTATTTTGATATAAAATTTGAGTTTGTACCAGTTACACAGCCCATTTCTATGTTTTTCAACTGAGTACTGCTGGTGAATATTTCAATTTATTTGCCATAAGGAAAAATCCCTTATTTGAAATATTTGCCAGGCTCTACTGTACAAATACTCCTATCATGGCAAATTTCAAGCTACCAACCTATTGCTGAATCTGTTGAAGTGCAGTGTTAAAAACTGCTCATGCGAGCCCTACCCCCAGGGACTGGGTATGGTGTCACTCCTATAATCCCCAGCTCTTGGGAGGCTGAAAACAGGAGGGTCATTAGGAGTCTGACCTGTGTAGTGAGGCCCCTGTAGACCCTGTAGACTCTGCACTAGGTACATAAGAAAAATAATTGTGCTCACTTAGCTTTCATGGGCCACTTTGAGGTGGCTCCATGCTATGATTTGTGTCTAATTGTCCCCCCAAAGCCTCATGCTGTCATGGGGTGGGGACTCCTAGAGTTTGGGATTAACTCATGATCCACTGGGATTATGGGTGATCCAAGACTGGGATTATGGGTGTGAAAGTTACACCCAGACTGAGGCAGAGAGCCTGAATGTAATATAAGAGAAACAGACAGACTCTCTGTTGCCATTTTTGCTGTTCACTGCCATGAACTGCTGCTCTCTGCCATGTACCTCTCTGCCTTGGATCCAGCTGAGTATGGACTGAAACCTCCAGTAACTGTGAACTAAATAAAGCTTTCCTTCCTTTAAAAAAAGTATAAATAAATAAAAAATAAGATAAAATCAGGCATATTTAAAAAATGTTAATGGAGATGGGGCTGGTGGGATGGCTCAGTGGTCTAAAGTGCCTGCTTAGGAAAGCTTAGGTGGCAACAGGGACCACGGTTCGATGATCTCCGGCACTACATGCTGTGCCAGTCCCGCCCCCAGGGCAGGCTGAGCTGGGCATAATAAAATAAATAAATAAATAAATAAATAAAGTTAAAAAAAAAAAAAGAATACTTGTTAGTTATAATCTTTTCGAAATTTGTGGGTCGTCTTTTCACTTTGTTAGTGATTTCCTTTGACATGCAGAAATTTCTTAGCCGGACGAGGTCCCAATTGTTGATGCTTTCAAGTGTTAAACGTGCAATTTGATTTCTGTCCATGAAATCTTTGCCTACTCCGATGTCTTCAAGATTTCCTCCCACTTTCTCTTCCAGGAGATTTAATGTTTCACTTTTAATATTTAGATCTTTAATCCATTTCGACTTTATTTTCGTGCATGGTGATAGACTAGGGTCAAGATTTAGTTTTCGGCATGTAGAGAGCCAATTTTTCCAGCACCATTTGTTAAACAGGCTGTCTTTCT
>PVJA010030750.1:0-25520 GCA_004027025.1 Myocastor coypus
AAATTTTTGTATTCTATGAATATTAAATGAGACTCATGAGACCGTTTCCAAGGAAGAAACATTCTCCTATGTCTTTTACAAATGTCCTTAATATCAGTTAAGCTTTTTGTTAAGGAATGAGAATGACAAACATTTTAAAAATAGACATATGAACAAAACAAAAACAAATGAAACACTCTCGTTCAATATTTTACATACTGCTTTTAGGCATCTCTGCAACAAACACTTAGAATAAGCTTTTATGTAATTCATTTGTACTATTCTAGAAATGTATGTGAGCCTTTGTATATGTGTGTGTGTGTGTGTGTGTGTGTGTGTGTGTGTATTAACTTCAAAGCAAGGCCACAGGACATTACGTCACAGTGTTGTAGAGGGCTCTGCAGAGATCAAGGGCAGGGGCACGATAAGGGAGGAACATTAGTTTATGTATCAGTGAAAATAAAATTCAAAGACAGGAGGAGTATGAAGCAAACTAAACCCCAGTTTTAGTCTCATTCTCCTTTTTGTAGTTACAATCTATTTATCGAACAGGGCTGGTGACTGAGAAAGGCTGGCATATGCATAAAGTGTTGGAACAAACGCCTCTGGGTTTTGATAACCCATTGAATGGTATTGATCATTCTTCAGACCTTCCTTCATAGATTCTTTCTTTGAATAAGTAAGCTGAAATACTCTTAACTATTTATTTTCTCATCTACCCAAGTGGAATGTTTTTGAATTAGAATTTTTTCTGTCACTTCAAAAAGGAAAATTTAATATGCTGAAGTAAACAGCCACTCTCAGTGTTCTGACTTTTGCATGCAAAAAGAAATCATTTATCTTGCATTGTGATTCTGCAACGATTGTTAAGTAGAAAAAACAATTGATAAATTCTGTTAAGATCTTAGATTTTATATTCTAATTTTTTATAGTTTTGTCTAGACAATATTAAGAATTGATTTTTCTTATATATGTGTTATTTTTGTTTGTGTTATGTATTTTCTGGCTCTACTGTGAGTAGATTTTTAATGCAAAACAAAAAAAAAGAAAAGAGAAAATGTCAGTGGCTCATCTATTTTCTCAGCTAAGAAACAAATGATTTATTCAGAATAAAAATGAAGTGTAGAGATCACCTGTGTCAGAAAGGACTTATGTAATTATAAAAAGAAAATGTACCATAAATATGTGGTAAGTTACTTGGTCTATTTCAATTACCAACAAATCATAGTATTTTAATAATAATCATAAAAATTATATATATATATATATATATATATTATTTATATATATTATAAAATTATAAAAAAGCCCATGAATAACATATCAAGTATCTCCCTTGTGGTATCTAACCCAGGCTAAGGTATTAATATTGCTCAGTAGCTTGAATAATACTGCCAGTAATCACATTAGTCTACACTGCTCTAACAAATGCCTTAGATTGGGTAGCTCACCAAGACTAGAAACTTGCTTCTCACAGATCTGGAAGTCAAGAGGTCTGATATCAAGGTGCTGAGGTAGCTGGCTCCAGAAGGCTGCCTTCTGGTTCCCAGATGCTGCCTTACTTCTGTGACCTATATTAGAAAAACGTCCTTCCTCCAAACTCCGGCCACTTTTAAAAGTGCTAGTCCAATTCACAAAGGCAGAAAAAGCTTTGTAATATAATCACATTCTAGGGACCATATACCTTACTACCATTATATTGAGGATTAAGTTTCTACATGAATTTTGTAGGGAACTATTCTTCATACCATACTAATAGTTAAACATGAATAAACTGATTAATCAGCCAGATGAATTTTATTTAAGCTGGCAGTATCAACCAAAATATACAAATAAACAGAAGATTAAAAAATTATCATCACCAATATTTGATTCATCCTGTGTACAAAAGTGCATGGTTTTGCTCCTGCTACATTTCCTCTTTTCTGTTTCCAGTCACTTCGTTATTTAATCCATAACACATTCATCTGTGTTATGCACTACAATTTTTATTTCTTCTTTAGAGTTCTTACACGAGGGAGACTATATGATATTTATGCATGTAGGTCTGGTTGATTTCACTTATGAGTGTATGTATGTTCAATATACATCCATTAATAAATGAAATCTTCCAGTTTATCATTCTTTATAGCTGGGTAATATTTCATTGTATAAAAATATCATATCTTTTTCAACCATTCTTCCGATGATGGGCATTTTGGTTGTTTCCAAGATTTGGCTAGTACAAATTGGGCTGCTATAAACATAGGTGTGCAGATAGCACTGTGGTATGATGTTTTCAGTTCTTCTGGGAAAATTCTCAGTAGGGGGATAGCTGGATTGAATGGGGTTTCCAGTTCTAGTTTTTTAAGGACCCTTCACACTGCTTTCCATAATGGTTGCACCAATCTGCATTCCCACCAGCAGTGGAGAACCTTCAAAAGGTTGTTCACATTGATGATAGCAACGTGCAACACTAAAATCATGCTTGGAATGCCTGTTATTCTGTTCTTTAGATGTATACTGCTTCTAATGTAAACTCAGTTACTGCTATACTCTCTCTCAAGTAAATGATTGGTTAAGAAACAAAGGGTATTAATTGAAACTGGGAAAAATGCTATAGGCTTGACAGGCTACAATTTTGCACATCTTTGGATTTCTAAATGTCTGTGTAAAAATGTGTAACTGCTTTTATCACATTTATAGAGATTTATTAGAATATCAATGATTGACGAAAAATACCAATTTCAAGCTAAGTCAAATAGGTTTGATATTCAGAGACACAGTGATGTTAAGCTCAATTACCTATGTTATAGAATAATAGTATCATGAAACTTCTCTGCTGGAGGGTTGAAAATGTAAGTTCACAGACCAAAACTTGGAGAAAAAGAAGGATTATGAGGATAACCAACATTTTGCCCCTAGTTCTTCAAGGTCAGTAAGGACTCAGGGTATAAGAGAATCTGTGCTGTAACATCCTATAACTCAGGGATGTCCCAAATTTTCTGGTCAAGGAGATTATGGGACCTCAGAGGAAAGGGATAAATGAAGTATAGTGTGTCTAAGGAGAGTCGTTCAGAGAAAAACATTCTCTCAGGCTTTCACAGAAAGCAAACTGGTCAAGCGATGGCCGTGACTCATCCCAAAGGCTGACACTGACAACAGTTCTAGAAAGCACTGTACATGGTTTCAAAGTTAATCCTAAGGGGATTTGACCTTGGAAGATACAAAAGATGAATGTTTTGTTATACAGGTCTTGCTTTAACTTGCCTTTGATCACCTAGCAGAAAAGCTTAATTACGAGGCATAAAATGCAGAGATAGATTAGTATGATGAGCTGTAAGAGGCTTAAATCAACAGCTTCCAACATTGCCAGTTTCACCAGTCACCCAATGTAATTATGGAACGTTGGACTATGTATACAACTACTTCCTCTCAGTTCAAAGAGAAGAATTTTTTTCTTTTATTTTCTTTGCTTACCAATATCAATTAGAAAATTTATCATGTCCACACCCTGTGCTCTGTATAACTATTATGAGGACAACAATATGCAATGTGTCAATTATTGTGAATGTACTAACATGTTTTAAAACTATCATATTGTTATTTCTTATTAAAAGAATTTAAAAAATAAAACAAAAATGCTAATCTAAAAAATTATCATTATTGATAATTTTCTATAGTTTCTGTCTTTTCATAGCACTTTCTGCAAATGTAAAGATTATTTCTTTTAATTTTGCACATATTCTAGGGGTACTGGAAGTAATTTGATTAGTAGGGGTTTTTTTTGTTTGTTTTGTTTTGTTTTTTGTGTGAACTACTAGGGATTACTTTTTTTTCCTTTCATGTATTTAGTACAAGGACCACAGGGTCTCACTACACAGACTGGATTTGTAGTGATCCTTCTTGTTTTTCAGCCTCCCAAGTGCTGGGATCACACCCAGTCTCATTTGCCATCTCTGTATGCCTTTGAGGTGGTGCTAACACAGCAGACCTGGGATTGAATCCCTGGTCCTTGTGGCTGCCTAAGCAGGCACTTTAATCTACTGAGCTATCTGGTGGGCCTGTCATTACATTTTTTAAAAAGTCAAAAATCTAGACAGCCAAAGCACTATGTGATTAATTTCCCTGCGTATCCCCTAGAACAATTTACTGTTCATTCAAGAAAAAAAAAATATAGGCAAACCAGACATTTGGTTTGAGGATAAAGTTTGTGTTTGTACCCTGGGATGTTGTCATCCTGAAAGATAGAACAATGTCAAAGCTCAGAAAAAGATAGGATTCCAGTGGAAATAAGAATTCCCCTATGGAACTAGACCTGACTCGGTTTGTCTAGGAAGGCCAACAGGGAAATAGTGTCACAACTCTACTCCCTCCTGGGCCATGGCCAAAGGCCTTTGGACCACAGATGAGTGACAGTGAATGCTCTTGTGTTGAGTCTCAAATAGGGCTGAAACTAGTATAAGAAAAAAGGAAATCCTGGAAACCTTCCAGCTTAACTTTCTTATTTTACAGAATAAATTTCTCCCTGCTTATATGTCTACTTCTACACTGTGTATGCCATCTACAATTCATGAGCCATCGTTTCACAAGTATTCATTTATCTTATTGCAACTTTCAAGAGAATGATTGAAATTATTATGGAAAGGAGCCATGCTTTTCTACTGGATTTGCACAACAGCATATTACTGGACTGATTAAACATCTCCAAGGAAAGTTCTTATTTTAGTGAAGTTAAGAATGACTCAATTCATGATTCACATAAAATTCAGAGTACATCCTTGAAACTGAAAGATTTATTTCTCAAAGCAATATTGACTTCTTATTAAAAACATGTGCATTATGAGATGAAAGTTTGTTTCTTCAAAATAAAAGCTAATCACTAAGCTCATGTGGTTGGAATTATTGTCTAATACAGACCTAGGAGAGAAGTTGTTGCAACAATAATAAAATAAGAATGGTAACTTGAATTTGCCATAAAATGACTTTTAGGAAAAATACCCTCCTTCATCTGTAGAGGAAAACATGTTGTCATTAACAGCCCTGCTGCTCTCTTGAAACCCTCTTTAAGAAATTCATTAATAATGAAGATTAGTTGTTTTCCCAATTTAATTAGAGAAACATTTAAATATCCATTAACCACCACTGAATAGTAAATGTTGCAAAAATGCAAATAGCATTTTAGCAATCACATTTTAGATATTTGACTGATAAAGCAAAGCAGCTAACACACTTTTCCTAAAGAATTAGCTATACCTGAGAAGTCCCTTAATCAGCAGTCACTTCCAAATGACAAAGAGAAAAGATGAGTGCTATGTTTCTTCCTCCTATGAAACTGTTTTCATATGAGGAAAACTTTTTTGGCTTTGTAAGTGAATATAAAGAATTGTATTAGCTTTCCATTATTATGGCAAATATATGAGAGGAACAACTCATAAAGAAAAATATTGATTTTAGGTCATCCTCGAAGGCGTATGATCTGTTGGTCCAGTTGCTTTGGGTCTGTGGTGGCCCCTGGCGTTGCCAGTGCATGGGGCAGAGAGCGACTGTTCACCTCAGCACTGGCAAGTGAATAAGAGGGGAAGGCAGTTGGTGTGCACTGTGCTTTTCAAGGCCAAGTTGGGGTCAGACTTCCTGATAGGGTCCGTCTCTGCCTGGTTTTGTCCTTTCTCTCAGTAGTGCCAAGACTGGAAGCCAAGACATCAGCGGACCTCTGGTAAATGCTTCAGGTCCAACCAGCAGCAGCGGTGATGTGTGTGTGTGTGTGTGTGTGTGTGTGTGTGTGTAGGCAAACCTTTTATTTTCTTTCGAGGTGTGTGAACTCTGACAGCAGCACACAATTTTTATAGAACTGAACCTATGGAGAGCAGTGCAAGTATTACTGATCTAAATGATCTCCGTACACTTGAAGTTCTTTTGTCACACAATAAGGCAAGAATCTTGGCGTTCTGATTTGGATTTATTGTTATTTAAAGAAGATACCTACAAAAACATCAAAAACTGAAAGAGCAGTTAGGAAAGGAGACTGAAACTCTAACCCAAGCAGTGAACTTTCAGGTCAATGGCAAAGCGATTTTGCTTTTCTTAGAGGGAGAGCAAACATAACGGTGGTTCAAGAAAAAAAAAAAAAAAAGTTGAATGTTACTATGATTTTTTTTTAAGTCTGTTTTAGAGAGCCGGCGGGATGGCTCAGTGGTCTAAAGCGCCTGCTTGGGAAAGTTTGGGTGGCTTCAGGGACTGCAGTTCGATCCCTGGCACCACATGCTGTGCTAGCCCTTGCCCTTGGGGCGGGCTGAGCTGGCCATAAAAATGAGTAAATAAACAAAGGTTCTGAAACAAGAAAAAACAAACAAACAAACAAACAAACAAATAAATAAATAAGAGTCTGTTTTAGAGAACAAGAATTTAGAAATCAGAAGCAGGTCAACAGGCCAGCAAGACAGCTCAGCCAACCAAGTACCTGCTTAGGCAAGTGCAGGAACTGGGGTTCAATCCTCA
This sequence comes from Myocastor coypus, assembly GCA_004027025.1. NCBI lineage: Eukaryota > Metazoa > Chordata > Mammalia > Rodentia > Myocastoridae > Myocastor > Myocastor coypus. Next base: position 6,457 of record PVJA010030750.1, read on the forward strand.
CCATGACATACTGTGCTGGTGTCACCTGTAATCCCAGTGCTGGAGAGGCTGAAAACAGGAGAATCACTGTGAGTCTAAGCTGCGCAATGAGACCCTGTGCCAGATAAATTAAAAAAAAAAAAAAAAATCCAGAAAAGAGTAAGCAGGTGCTTTTTTGAAGTCTTGTTAAAGTTCTCCAAAGTATGTGCCACAGCCTGCCTGCCAGCTCCCCTGCCGCAAGCAGCAGTGTGGCCAAGCATGAAGCTGTCCCTCAGAAAAGAGCTAATTATTTAATTAAAAGGGGAGGCTTCACATGACTGCACCATTAACTTGATGACAGTGGAGTTAAACACAAGGCCAGATGCTTTTGTGTTTGTTGGTTGTGTTTGATTTTCATGTGTTTGTTCATTGCCAGGCCTAGCATTATTGTGCTGCTATCACCAAGAAGATAAAATCCTTTAATACTCTATTTAGAACTACAGGAGACGAAGCTTGATCAATACTTTTTATGAATCTGTAAACTATTACAGCACAACATGTTCCCGAAGACTTTCCCCTGGTGACATGGCTATATTATTTTGGGGCCAGAGGCCCAAGCAATATTGAAATCCTGCTTGAATTCATCTTCTACAGGCCATAAAAGTGACAAGATCCCCAAAGATTTACATTTTTTATACTATAGATTAATCAATCTTGCAGGTGGAAAGAGAAAGATTTTGGCATATGTGCTACAGACTGTCTTTTCAGCCTGAGGACTGTGTATGAAATTAATTTCTCTTTTCCAGCAGAAGAAGAGAGTGAGGGCACCTGTGTAATTCAAAGACAACGCAGTTACAGTTTCTGTTTGCCTCCTGGTTTTTAACAGATTCTGATAACGATGTCACCAGTGGCATAAGCAGTAATACCCTGAATGCATAAATTTGTGGCAAACAATTCTTTGGCAATAATAAAATCAGGGATTTGTTTCTTTGTTTTTGCTGCTGTTAAATTAAAACTCAAGTACTGGTTAAGAAATGGATCTTTTGGGCATGGTTACCAATTACAATATTTATTTCTGAGGTTCAAAATGTGAGATTTCACTCAGATAATTTTAATCCTACAAAAAGGGTTGCCTCCTGTTTTTATGGAAAAACTATGGAATTTTCCATATTTGCCCTATAAAAATAGAAATGTTTTTTCTAAGAACCTTATTAATTATTTATGCACAGCATCAACTAAATTATTTTAATCTTTACTTTGGGCAGTTTTGTTTGCATAAAATATTATCAACAATTTGAAAATGCAGTTGAAGATTTTATAGATGAAAAGTATATATATATATTTTTTAAATTGCACCAATTTAAACGAGTTACTGTTTCCTCTCAGAGAGGATAATGGAGTATTTATTTAAATCTTTAAATTTGATTCATCAAAAAAAAAAAAAAAAAAAAAAAAAAACCTATAGGGGGCCCGGCAGGATGGCTCAGTGATCTAAAGCACCTGCTTAGGAAAGCTTGGGCGGCTTCAGAGACCATGACCATGGTTCGATCCCCAGCACCGCATGCTGCACCAGCCCTGCCCTCAGGGGAGGCTGAGCAGGCCATAAAAATAAATAAACAAATGAACAAAAGTTCTGAAACTAGAAAAAAATATTCTTATAAAAAAACAACCTATAAGCAAAATTTGGCAATCAAAATGAAAATATATGCAATATTATCTACCTTCCTCTTCCTTCTGTCGCTCCTTTTCTATTAGTCCAGCAGTTCTCAGACTGTGGGTCCCAACCCCAGTGGGGGTTGCCTGAAGCCACTGGAAAATGTTATTTATTACATTCTGAATCATAACCATGGCAAAATGACAGTTTTGAAGTAGCCACCAAAATTATTTTTTGCTTTGGGGCCACCGCAACATGAGGAACTGTATTGTGGTGTCACGGCATTAGAAAGGTTGAGAACCACTGTATTAGTCCTTTCCTTCCTTCCTTCCTTCCTTCCTTCCTTCCTTCCTTCCTTCCTTCCTTCCTTTTTTCTTTCTTTCCCTTTGCTTTTTTGTTTTTTGGAGGCCAGGGTTTCTGACAACTGAACCCTAGGCTTTCACCCTGAGCTACATCCCTGCTCTTTACTCCTTTTTAATTTTTAAAAATGTCACAGGGTCTCACTAAGTTTCCAAGAGTGCTTGAAGCTGTACTCCTGCTGTCCCAGCTTCCCAAAGTGTGGGGCTAAACGGTACACTCCTCCATGCTTGTCAGAGATAGACTTCTAATACAGAAATTTCATTTCTAGAAATTTACTTTACAGATCCACTCACACATGCAGATCCAGACACAGTTTCATGTATGTGCAAAGATGTATCCTTAAATTATTTAGAAGGGAATTTTGTAGTAATGAATGATGGAACACAGTTTAAATAGCTGTTATCAGTAAATTCCTTAGCTAGTGGCTATAATTTGGATTACACAAAACTAATATACAGGTGTCTTATGCATGGCAGGAAATGATGTCTATTTTATGTGTATGAAGAAAAGGAGAATATTTGTTTATATTAAATATATTTTCCAAAAAATATGTTCTAGTAATGAAACTCATAGCAGTAGTTACCTGGTAAGAAAGACATACAGAAGAAGACTCTTAAGAGAGGAATTAAAGGAAATAGTTTTGTCCCCATTTTTGTATTTTATTCAACCCTTGTGAACATGGTTAATATTTAAAAATTGAACAAGTAATTTATAAAATGAAAAAACTAAAAAACAAATACATGTATCACAGTTAGGAAACGAGCATGTAGTGATAGAGCACATCCGTGGAAGTCGTGGCACAGCCTGTGGACACACTGCCTGTGCCTGTTCCACCCTCCTGGGGCTTTACCCCCTTGGTTTGAGCTCCCACAGATGCCGGCATCTGAGTACTATGCGACTTCGTGCCATCCTGGGGCAGGGAGAAAGTCCTGGAGAGTAAACGCTTCCTGGTCCCAGGAGCATTCTTCAGCCACTCACTGGGTGGTGTGACAGAATTGTTGTCCCCACTCAAGGAGACGCTGAGACCTGTAGACGATGATGGAGTTGAGCCACACGGTTCAAGGTAGTAACCTGTGTGACCGGGCAACCCCCATTCGCTTATTGCTCTCGTGTCTTTCCTGGAAAGTGCCACCTAAGTAAATGATCTGTATTCCAATCCTTACTGCGCTTTTGCTTCTGAAGGAAATGAACGCAGACAACGGATACAGCAAGATGAAGCAGGCTGCATGTTGAAGGGGAGTACCTGGCTTCCTGTACTAGAGTTCACTAGTAGAGGAAATCAGTATCCTGGAGAAACTTGAGAGCAGTTGTTCTTTTTCAGTAGTACATCTAGATAAAATATGGGGCGCAATATTTGAAGCATAATTATGATAAACCATCACTGATTGCTTACCTGAACTCCAAATTTACCCAGATGCTTTTGTGTGTATGCATGTGTTTTGTGTTTTGTTGAATCAGATTACTTTTTCCATAGACTAGTGTTGATGACAGGAAATGCCAAAATGGAAACTGCTCCCTGGGGTCTCAGGAGGTGGAAGGATTTTTGGAAGGGGACAGAGGTAAAGCAGATGCACCTCACCACTGCACTTGAGGGGGATGGAGTTATGCAAAGGGCAGCAGGGCTGGGAGGGTAGCCAGGGTTCTGAAGAGCAGGGATCTTAACAATAGTTAAAATATCATGATACAGGGCCAGCCAAATAGCTAAGTGGATTAAAGTACCTGCAAGCAGGCGCAAGGGCTGGGGATTCAATCCCTAGGCCTGCCGGGATGGCCCCACCCCCGGGGCACTCTGTGGTGGCAATTGAGACTGGGCGTGGTGGTGCATCTGTAATCCCAGCTCTTGGGAGGCTATAAACAGGTAGATCACTGCAAGTCTGATTTAGTAGTGAGACCCTGAACACCCTGAGACCTCTACCTAAAATACAAAATAAAGAAATAAATAAAATAATAAATAAATAAATAAATATCATGATACTGCTTGGGGGCAAGATAAATGAGCAATAAGCGAGAGTTCTGTTTAATTAGGGTGGCCAGGAACGATTACAGTAGGTAGTTTCAGCCACTACAATGGATAATTCTCATCCTTCCTCAGCGTTCAGACCTGACCAGCTCTTAAGCCAAGCGTCCATTGATTTGAAGGGTTCTTTCAGGAAACTTCTAAGAAATCAGAGAAATCAATGGAAAACTTCCTCCTCGTTCTTACTCCAAAGGATTTGCTGTGAGGTCCAGAGAGCCTAAGCGCAATGAGTAAGAGACATCCAAATTCTTTTAGGATGTCGGGATGCAGCATTGAAATCAACTAGGGCCAGGCATCCTAAGACACCATCAGGCCCCTACAAGAGGAGGAAGGGAGCCCCTGAGACACCAAGTGATGGGTAGAATCAGGCCCAGAACCTTCTCACATTGAGGCTAGTGAATCCCACTCTTGAACTCAGGAGCACCATTGGATTTCTTGTACCTAGAAGCTGGCAGAAACCTCAGCTCGATGATCTAACCTGTGCAGTGAAGCACCATGATGATAGAAAAGTACAAGTGGAAGCCTCAGAAACCACACTCTCCCTTTTGGCCAAGACAGGATGTCAGGAACAAACTGCATCGGGAGAAATAACTCATATGACAGCCAAACTCAAAGACTTAAAGAATCCTAATTGCATCCATATTAAATACATCAGTGTTTTTCTCAACAAAACACCCGCATTATGATGAGTGACAAGACACTGCTGTGAACTTATATTTGAACTATCTTTGTCCTCAATCAATGGACACCAAGTTGTTCTATAATGCCTATTTCCATAATCAACATCATGAGCAAAGTTTATTTCATATTCTGAGCTTTCTTCTACTGGGTCTAGGTTGATTTATATTTAGCGCTTTTGTTTTTATGTATAGATAAAAAGCACATAGCAATAAATTAAGCAGGTTTTATGCAGTGGGGGTGTTGAATACTCAAGTTTGAGTCTTACTAACTTATGGTCACATGGAATGAGTATCATGAACTCTGCAACAAACTGCATTTTCTGTATGCTGAGAATATAGTATGCATTTTTCAAGGGGTTTTAGAAAACTATTTAAAACAAGTTGCTCCATGCTTAGCAAACAATGAATTTTAATAAGAAGTAATTTTCCCCTTACTCTCTACTGTAACCTTGTAAACTCCTTGCTCTAATTTTCAAAACACTTGTAGTATGAAATAGAAATAACATCTATGAAGATTAAAGGAGATCAGATACTTGGGAGAATGCTTGGTGCACACAAAGAGATTGCTGAACTTTATTCCTTTCCTGTATCACATTATTTCTGCTTCCCTTAAATTGTCAATCTTTAAAACAAGAGCTTATCTAGCCTTTACTGGAGAGAAGAAAAGCATCTCTGTAATCAGGCTCACTTCTTCCCATTGGCTTTCTGGAGCAGTGGTTCTCTGACACAATACTTTGACTCTGCTCATCTTATCACCCAGCTTTGTATAATGCATACAGCTCCTACTCATTCACCCCAAAAGCATCAGTTTTGGGGGCATCCTGCCTGCAAAGGAAGACAGTCACATTTTCATACATTTCTGATAGCAAGCCAAGAGTGACAAAAGGAAGTAGCTGTGGAAACCAAAGTACAGACACTGTCCATCTGCCAAATGTCCTTGGACAGCATCTGATACCCAGAACAGTACTTTTCAGAAGCAGCACCCTGACTCCAGAACTTTTAAATCCAAAAAACCAGCCGCTTTCTACAGCTGCAGACTCAGGAGCAGTTCATCTATCCTTTGGCAGTACAGAGGCAGTGCTCAGAGAATTTAAAAATAAAACTGATTGAAAGTGAATCGACTAGCCTGCTTTTTATTACCAACATGCGGAAGAAATTCTAAACAATGTTAGTATAAAAATTCTTCTCTCAAAACAATCATTTATTGATCTCCTGCATTATTATGGTATTGCTGATTTGCTGTTACTTATCCTTTTTTTAAATATTATTTATTTATTTTTTTCTTGTTTCAGAACCTTTGTTTGTTTATTCACTCATTTTTATGGCCGCTTCAGCCCGTCCCGAGGGCAGGGCTGGCGCAGCATGTGGTGCCGGGGATGGAACCGTGGTCCCTACAGCCGCCCAAGCTTTTCCAAGCAGGCGCTATAGACCAGTGAGCCATCCCGCCCAGCCCTTGTTACTTGTCCTTTAACAAACTTTGCATTCTGCCTTGAATTCGATTTATCAGTAGCTGCCCCACACCTTTAACTCTGGTCTCAGCTACAAGCATTCTGCTCAAGGTTACATGAAGTTGCATCAAGAAGGATTCCTACCTCCTGGTCCTTTGTATACTGATGTGTTTGAACAGATTTAAAAGAAACTTGAAGCTGGGCATGGTGGCACATGCCTGTAATCCCAGCACTTGGGAGGCTGAAGCAGGAGGATGGGTGTGAGTTCCAGACCAGCCCGGGCTACAAAAGTTAGCTCAAGGCCAGCCTGAACTGCCTAGTGAGACCCTGTCTCAAAAAGACAAAAAAAAAAGAAAAAAGAAACTTGATAGTGCAAAGATTGCAAAGAAAAAATGACTAGGTTTATTTCAACTGCATCATGCTTTGTGGTCATTCATGTTTAAAATTAAAGCAGTCAAAGAATGAATTCAACCTGTACAGTGTATTATTATAGCTTGGTAAGTACAAATTGGATACTTATGAGAAATCTGTTTGTTCTATTTCATGATTATTATGGAAAACAACTTTACCATATGGAAGAAGAAAATGGTACAGTGGAACTTGTTAGGCAGGGAGCGGGGCTCTCGGGGTAGTTTAGGACAGCTGTCTAAGAAGAGAGATAGGGGCTTTGCCTCCAATCAGCATAGGCACAGAAACGTCCAATTTGATATAGACTGTTTTGTACATGTCAATAAAAATAATAGCATACTCTAAAGTTGCTTTCAGTCACACTTTACAGAGAAATGACAACTAGGAGCTTTTTTATATCAAAAAGTAACATGAAATAACACCTCCAGGTGAGTAGTCTTAACGCTAACGTTTAATTCGGCACAGCATAGCTCACTGATTATACTCCCAATACAAACAAAAGAAGGCGCATGTAACCGAGACCTAGGGAGGTGCTTTTCTTCTGTTTTATGGGAAATAAAAGAGCCGTGGGAAGCCACAGAGCACCCGCAAGGGAGTGCCCCGCCCACTCTACCCTGTGTCCTGCTCCTCTCTCCATTCTCTTGCCGCTGTCCATGCCTTCTTCGTTGGATTTTGAGCTTAGAAGTTAAAACAGTGGGATTCATTCTTTTGGATCAAAATTACAGTCCTACTCTGCAGGCCTGCATATGCTTGCTGACTGGGTAATCTAAGAAGAATCTGAAGGGAGCCTCATCTGGCTTCTTGGGAGAAGCATGAGGGCGGTCACTGAGGCACACTTGACTTCCCAGGGTTGGTTGGTTTCAGCAACTGTCCTCTGACTTTCCTCAGTGCCCCTCTCTTCTTGCCTTCAGGGATGCACTATTTAAATTACCACTTCATTTTCACCCTTAAGATGCAATTACACTTAACAATAATATATGGTTTACTTCAAAGTCACTGAAAGAGATTTGAATGCTCTTACTGCAAATAAATGAAACATGTTTAAGGAAATAGAGTTGCCAGTTACCCTGACTTTATTCCATGTACACATTTATTAAAACATCACATTATATCCTATGAATATGTGAAATTATTACACTTGCACCAAAAATAGAAAAGAATCTTTGGCGAGAAGTTGGAATTTTTTCTGTCCACACAGATCTCGAATAAACAGACCAGAATTTATGTCTCTGTTGGTTTTAAGAGAGTCATGAATACTGTGAAATAGCTTTGGGTACAGTACAGAAAGCAAATGTTGTTATAAACTATTTAGGCAATTTCCTCCCTCTGCTTTCTCCATTATCGGATATATTTCTAATTCACTGCACACCGAAATTTTCTCAGAGTAGCTCTGGAGCATCTTGCCAGAGAATCTCCCATGCTACAGTAGTGATTAAGATATTATGAGTGCACGAGTAGTATAATGACATGTTTTCATGAACAAATAATCCAATTTGGTTTTCTCAGAATGGTAGTATTGAGTCTGATTTTGGAGAAACTCTGTGTAGGTAGGTTGAAGAAAAAAATTGTTTATAAAATATAGGAAGTCTAAAATCTTTATTTTCATAATTATTAGTGAAATTATTGACAAAAATGTGTGGAATTTATCATCAGGTAGGCTTAGTTATATAAATAATGTTATTTAAAAATTAATATACTTTTCTAACCACAGTGCTTGCACTGCAGTATAATGTAAAAAAAAAAAAATCCATTTTTTCACATTAGCAGCCTTGTGAGTATATTGTATTAGCTCCAGAGTGCAAGGTGATGGTCCCCAGCTGTAGCTCCTGCTCTATTAGCTAAGTAAATTCTATGCTGTAGACCCCCAGGCACATTATTTAATCTTTCTATTTCGGTTTCTGAGATCTATTGCTGTTAGAGTCTTGTATAGATTTTGTGCAGTTTAAACATGATAATATATGTAAAGAGCTTAGGGAAGTGTTTGGTATAAAATAAACTCAATTTTGATGTAAATATTTCCTTAAGGTTAAAAATTATAGAAGTATACACTAAAGTTGAAGCTGTCAGCTAGGTGTGGTGGCTCATGCTTATAATCCCAGAACTCCGGGGGGAGGGGGGCTGAGGCAGGAGGATCTCTGTGAGTTCAAGGCCGCATTGGTTACATAATGAGTTCAAGGCCAGCCTACACTACATAGCAGGACCCTGTCTCAAAAATAAAATAAAAAAAAAACTAGAAAGATTAAAGCTGTGTTTGTTATCCATATCTCACTTCAGTTCTCCCCAGGATAACTGTCATGATCAGTTGTGTTTTTTTTTCAAATGCTTCTAGACCCACTAACCACTTTACTATTGTAATTACTACATTTATAAAAACCATGTCAGTTGATTATACTTTAAATAGTTTTTATATTTTATGTTAATGACAGTATACTGGACATATTTTATGTAACTTCCCTTTCCTTTTTTTTTTTTTTCCGGCAGGACCAGGGTTTGAACTTATGACCTTGCACTTGCCAGGCTGGCACTTGTGCCATGGAGCTATCTTCCCATCCCCTTACTCCTTCCCTTTTATATGGAGAGTTTAAAAAAAAAAAAAATATATATATATATATATATATATTTTTTTTTTTCATTTTTATGTACTTAGTACAAGGTCTCACTATGCAGCTCAGGCTTGTAGTGATCCTCTTGTTTTCAGTCTCTCCAGCACTGGGATTACAGGTCTGTGCCGCCATGCTGACTCCTTCCTGGGCTTGGTATATCCTGGGAGCCGGTGCAGCATGCAGGGCTGGAGATTGAACCCTGGTCCCTGAGCTTGCCACGACAGGCACTTAGTCCATAAACATACATTTTGTAAGTACACTTCCCTGGATGAGTAGACCTCTCTCTACACTTGTTTATTGGATATTAACAATGTTTTTCCCCTTCTCTTGCAATGAGTGCTTGTGTGAATATTGTTGCATGGATCCTTGGATCTTTGTACCTGAATTTCTCTAGAATGTAACATATATTCCCTGGAGACTAGATAGGTAGATAGTTAGACAGATATTTAAAAAAATGATTTTTTTTTTTTTTTAATTAGAAGGCCTCTTGCCTTGGCCTCTCAAGTTCTGGGGTTATAGGTGTGTGCCACCATACCAGCAGCGCTGCCAAATGGTTCTTCAAAGCAGTTGTCTCCCACTTATATTCCTAAATTTACATAATTTTCATCCTAACACCTGCCATTATCAGACTCTTAAATTTTTTCCAGTCTAATTATCCTCATGTAATCTTTATTTGGACTTGCCTATTTCTAGTTTCTAAGTAGGTTAAGGCTGCTTGTATGGGCACTTTGATGTTCCTATCTGTGAATTTCCTTTTCAAGTTTTATTCTTACTTTTCTACTAGATGTTGGTCTTTTGACCTATGTGCTGGAGTTTTGCTTTGGTAATATAACTGGGGTGTCAAACCTTCTTTGGGGGGGATGTTGGGTTCTTCACGCACGCAGTTCTGTACGTGCGCTCTCTGTACTACTTGTATCACACAGTTGGATATTCTCCAGATTCGTTTCCCATCTTCTAGGGCAAACTGTCCCCCCATTACCCACTGAAATTTTGCTCTCCTTCACTTTACACTTTTAAAATATATAAGTTCATATTCTTGATCTTTTCTTCTTCTGTTTTAGTTTTTGGTTAGCTTGTCCAGTTTCCAAGACTCTATGGAAATTCTGATTGAACATAAATTTATAGTTTGCCTTAAACTTATAGATTGATTGAGAGAAAAATATGAATCTCTGAATCCATTAGTATGCAATATTTTTCTGTATATTCTTTTATGTCGTTAGATAATCTGTGATTTTTCTGATAAAAGTTCTTTTACTTCATTTGTTAGAGTATTTGTGAGATCCTTATGGCTTTTGTTAACATTTGGGAAACTTAACTGATCAATATTTAACATTATGGTATAGTCCCAAAATAAAATGTTCACTTTTATATTGTGATTTTATTTCTAAACAAATTACGTGAATTTTCTCATAAGTTCTTATAGGGCTTATATTTTCTATTTTATGTAGATTTTTTAATTTTTAGGAACTACATCATTTGGAAAATATGTTGTGCTTTATTTTGTAATATTATACATATTAAATTTCATCACAGTTTGTTATCTCAGAGCTCAATGACAACATTTAATAGAAAAGGATATGAGATATTTTGTCTTTCTGACTTTTACTAGGATACTTTAAAAATGTAATCTTCAAGCAGTGAACTTTTAATAGATTATTATTTTATTAAATACCTTTCATCTCTACTAATTTTACAATTATTTATGGCTGACTCCTGCATTTTGTTTCTGTTTGTTTCTATTTCTTGGTAATGTTCTTTTTTATTATGATTGGATTTCTCTTTGTATTTTATTTAATATTGCTGTATTGTGGATCAGAGAGAATTGCATAGATAGAAACTTACTATATTTCACAGTTTTATAGTTATTTTAAGAAGAAAAAATTGTAGCCACAAAATAATCTGCCTACAATATTAAAAATAGCTTAAAATAAGGTAGTATTGTCCAAGATTTGCCAGTGAATAGAATAGCCAATCTATTCTTATCATTTTCCCCCATAATAATCTAAATTATTTGTTTAAGAACATGAATTTTACTATTTAAAGTGCTTAGTTCATGAATAAATCAAACTACATTTGGTTTTTAACTAACTGTGATAAACAGAAAGATGAAGGTTTTATTAAAAATGGCTCATACACTATAGACCAATCTTTTTGACGTTACACTCAGAATGAATGAGGCACATACTCAGAAAACTAGGTGGCTGCCTCTAGTTTTGCTTGCACAATGTTGACGATCAGTAAACATTAATTAGTCCTTATGGCATGACTAATGATGGCAGTGGTAATTAATATGCTAGTATTATGAATTAGAGTTCTTTGGGACATACTTATGACTCAATCTAAAAATAGTCTTTTCCCTTTTGACATCTAATGTATTTAAGGATGTATGTACTATTGCTAGAGGTGTTTTTTTTTTGTTTTGTTTTTTTGTTTGTTTGTTTGTTTGTTTAACTTATTTGGTACAGGGTCTCACTACATAGCTTGCACTAAATGCTAATCCTCTTGTCAGCCTCTGAACACTGGAATTACAGGTATGTGCCACACACCCTGTGTTGGTGGCTGATTCAGAGCACTCTGGGGGCAGGACTGGTGTGCCATGTGGTGCAGGAGATCGAACCCTGATCCCTGCACTTGCCTAAGCAGGTGCTTAGTCGGCTCAGGCATCTCACTGGCCCCCTAGAAGAAGTTCTAATAAGACTGCATTACAGGAAATTAGAAGCCCTCTAAATTGCACAATGCATAGAAACTCCAAAGTGAAAAGGTATGTTCTTGAAGCTTTCTGCTAAAGAGGAAAATAGAGGATTGTGTGTAGGCAGTGTGGAGAGTTATATGGCACCTGTTGTGCTGTATAGCATAAAAATCACTGCCAGCACTGATGACAAGCAAAAATAGAGCAGGCTGTGAACTTCATCCCTCAGCCTCCTTTGTGCTGATGTAATGCCAGTTTCACCTGAGGTTTTGTGTTCAATGTTCTTCCATCTAGTCTCCTGTTAAAATATACACAAAGGAGCACATTTAGTTTTATAACATTTGTAATTCTCTATAAGAATATTTTGATTCCCAGCTCAGCATTTATTGTGGACTGAAAACAACTTCAACATTTGCTATGAGGCACTGGAGGCAGAAGTGAAGAGATTGGACAGCAAGGGGGTGGGGTAAGAGAAAGGCCTCTTGACAATGAGAGGATGGCCATATGGACATCCTAGAGGGCACACTTTCTGGTAGTCAGAACCAGGCCAACGTTGGTGAAGTTGGTATATGCAGCAAACACTAAAAATGGACAAAACCTGAAAGAGACTTAAGAAATTTAGGAAACTGCAGAAAAATCATGTAACTATTATCATTTTAGCTTTGTTCTGGTATCCTGTCTTTCTTTTAGGAAAAAACAATGTCACAACACATTGGCGCTGAGAAATTTCTATCACAAAGGCTTGCCCAGTTTTGAGAGCCATAAGAACAGGAAGTAGACCAAGAGGTAAATCAGTCAGGGTTTCTACATTGAGTCAGCTTAAGGGGTTTGGGATTGAAGAAAGAATCCAGTGTGAAGAACTGTAGAACAAACCTTGGAGATTTAAAATGTTTGAGGAAATGCTTAGATTAGGGAAGTTCACCTTCAGCTGGCATAAAGATCTGTTGGATCAGTAGAAGAAGCTGAAAGTTAAGTTACTCCAGGGCTAATCTAATGCCTGTCCCTCTTGATTCACAGAGCAATATTTCTGACATAAGGTTGTATACTCAAGACATTCCACACAAAGCCTGGGGAGGGCTCCATGCAGAGGCTAGATAGCACTGCTCTTGTGGACGAGGCAAGGGAGCCTTGGCCTGGCTGTTTGGTGCAGGCTCATTTGGTTGGCGTCGTCGCTCACAGACTTTCCATCACTGCCAATCCTTCTCTGCTGTCTGTGTTTCTGAGCAATGAAAGCCATGGCAAGGAGCCGCCGTGTCGTTGTTTGCAGAGGCAAAATGGAGTGGCTCATGTCAGGGCCCTTCCAAATAAGAAATACAATGGCAAATACTATTTAGGCACAGAATGCTCCTGTACACATTCAACTGCATTTTCTTTATTGCAGAAGACCACATAGAAGCTGTCATAACAATGGCGACAGAAAATCAATTTTTGTAAGCAAACTAAGTTAAATATTAAGATTTAATACTGTACCATCATAAAAGCAGCTGTGAGTTTCTTTCTTTTGGAGAGCAGTGATAATAGTGTATAAAACGTAGCATGTATCTATTATCTTATCCTCACTGAAAACAGAATTATTGATTTTTTTCTAAGAAAACATAATTAAGTACATATCTCTAAAGCTTATTGGAATTGTATGGTATCTGTTTATTATCTTACTGAAAACCATTTTTTGGGTGCTTTTACTTTTTTCTAGAAAGTGTTTCAACATTTCAAAATGATGTGAATAGAATCTCTAAATAACAATGTGTGTCTGCTTATTTTTGTCTTCTCTTAAAAAATTTGATTGTGTGGTCAGGAACATAAGCTATAGTAATATAATAATTGGAAATTAGCATTAAGAATCCTTGACTTTGTTAGTGTCTCAGTGCCTGAACACTTAAGATACTTCCCAATTTCATGTTCACAGACAAAAATATAATTGGGTCTGGTTTTCTGTGAGTCAACTAATACTGCATCACTCCTGGATGAAAATGATTTGCAGGCGTGGTGAGGAAGAGAAAGGCAAACTGGAAAAACTGCGTTTCAGTCCTCCATTCCAGAGGAGTGACATCGTTTTAATTTTTTTTTTTTTTTTGTGGCCCGCTCAACCCACCCTGGGTGCAAGGCTAGCATGGCATGTGGTGCCAGGGATCGAAATGGTGGTCCCTGTGCATTTGCCTAAGTTTGCCTAAGCAGGCTCTTTAGGCTGCTGAGCCATCTCACCAGCCTCCTCTTTTTTTCATAGTTTTAATGTTGAAAAGACATTTAAGTGGCTACTTTTGAGTTAACGCTTTTTTAAAATAACTCTACTACATTCTCTGATGTCATTAAAGTATGCATTTAAAGCTGCATGAATAGTTTCCTCAACCCCATCTTGTAAGAACGCTGAGTATTAAGATGATGCCTTCCTTGTGTCTAGAGTCAGCCACTTCCTGCTGCAGGGCACGAAAGGTCCAACATTACGGTGACACTGCAACTAGATGAAGACTAAGAATTGTTACGTGAAGTTACCAGGTTTATCCCAGTTCTCTTTGAAACTGGAATGAGGTTAGAAAATGGCAATAAGTCTGAAAATAGATTTTACAAAGTTCAACTTATTAAAGAGTTTGGAAGTAATTAATCTGAAAGGTTCCTGAAATAAATCCATGTTAATTATCAACTAATTAGTGACTTGCCAGAACTCAGAATTCCCGTAATCTTAGCTTTGCTCTAAAACAAATAGCAAATGGCTTCAGAGGAATTTCTTCGTAAATCAGGGGAGGAAAAGCATGTTACAAAGACAAGAAAAGGATATTTTCTATTCTTCTCAGTGCTATAAAATTAAAATGCTTTATGTCCATGTGCAAACTCCACATGATTAATGTAGTTATTATGTACTGTAATCATGTACTAATAAAACATATGACTATAACAGTCAAGTCATTTTTATATTATGGGAAAAAGGTAAAGCAAAATTTTTATAACAAAATAATAAGAAGAATGACAGTGAAGGCATTACATGTTGTTATCTTTAGAGCAGTTGCTCAGCATATAAGGTAAAGTTTTCTTAAGTTGAAATAGTATACACCTTCCTTTTTAATGATATAAGAGACACTAATAGTGCAATTGACCAGCATTTCTTTTCTCTTCTGTCCTTTCCCTTTTCGCTCATCTGAGTTCCTGTTTTCCTTTTCAACAGTTTCTTTCCCTTTCACCATATTTATTGACAAGAGATACAGGGTCTACAGGGTCTCACTATGTAGTGCAGACCTGTAATGATTCCAAAGTGCTGGGATTACAGGTAAATACCACCATGCCCAGTCTCACTGGCCTTCTCAGTGTGTCCTGGGGGCAGGACCTGCATGGCAAGGCTTGCTGGCGATGGAGCCCTGCCTCTATTCTGTGGAAGCAGGCTTTTTAGTCCACTGCGCTATCAGGCTGGGCCTTTTACTGAAAATTTTAGATATTACTTATTCTTTCTGGTTCTCACACAAGAGAGGCAATACGAAGTTTACACATGTGAGTCTGATTTATATTTTACTTATGAGTGTGGTTACAAGTCGTATTCATTTATCTATAAGTCTCAACTCTGTCATTTTTATAGTTGAGTGGTACTCTATTGTATAAAAATATATCACCTTTTTAATTCATTCCTTAGTTGATGAGTGTTTGGGTTGTTTCTAAGCATTAACTACTACAAATTTTGCGGCTAGAAACATGGGTGCACGTATATCGCTATGATATGAGGTTTTCAGTTTTTCTGAGAAGACACCCACAAAGGGATTAGTTGGGTAGGATACAAGCTCTGATGCCAGCTTTTTGAGGAGTCTCCACAATGATTTCTGCCCTGGTTGTGGCAGTCTATACTGTCACTAACAGTAAAGAAGGGCTCCACTTCTCCCACAGCCCCTCTGCCATTTGTTATAGGTTGATTCTTTTGATGGTGGCCATTCTTCCTGGGGTGATAGCATTCAAGTCTTGTTTTAATTTGTATCTCCTGAATGGCCAGTGATGTTTGAACATTTTTCATAGCTTTATTTGCTGGTTGTATTTCTTCATCTGAGAACTGTGTATTCATCTCAGATGCTCTTTTTTTTTTTTTTTTTTTTTGTGGGACTGGGGTTCGAACTCATGACCTTGCACTTGTCAGGAAGGCACTTGTGCCACAGAGCTATCTCCCCAGCCCCAGATGCTCATTTTTGTATTGGGTGTTTGAATTATGGTGGTCTGCTTTCTTTCTTTCTTTCAATTATGTATATGTTCTAGATAGAAGTCTTTTGTTTGAGTGACAGTTGGCTAAAAATTTTACCCACCCTGTGCGTTGTCTCTTTACTCTGTTGGACATCTCTTTAGCAGTGCAAAAGTTTTTTTTAATAGTCTGCTATCCCACTTGTTGACTCTTTGGAGTATTTTCCATGCAGTTTGGGTTTTGTTCTTGAACTCTCTGCCTACACCTATATCTTCAAGATTTCCACCTATTTTCTCTTCCAGTAGATTGAGTATTTCTGTCTTAATATTTAGATCTTTGAGCTGTTTTCATTTTAGCTCAGTGATAGACAGGCTCTAGTTTTAGCCTTGGACATGTGCAGAGCCAGTTTTTTCCAGCTCCATTTATTAATGAGGTTATCTTTCTTCCAGTAAGCATGTTTGGTCCCATTATAAAAAATAACATGCCTGTATATGTTTGTAGTTGGCTTTGCATCTTCTAATCTCTTTCACTGGTCATCAGATGCATTTATTTGCCAGTCCTATGCTGAGTTTATCACAGTGGCTTTGTAATATACCTTTAAGTATGGGATTGGGATGCTGCCTGCCTTGCCCTTGTTGCTCAGAACAGTTTTTTCTTTTCTAGGTTTCTTCACATTGTAAATGGACTTTAAGAATGTTTGCTCTAGTTCTATGAGTTATGTTAATGACAATTTGATTAGGATTACATTAAATCTTTATAACAGCTTGGGGAGTATGGCCATTTTCACTGTTGGTTCTTCCTAATCATAAGCAACAGAAATTTTTCCATTTTCTTTTTCTTTTTTTTAATGTCTTTTTGAGACAGGGTCTCGCTATGCAGTTGAGGCTGGTCCTGCGCTCACTTTTGTAGCCCAGGCTGGTCTCGAACTCGCACCAATCCTCCTGCCTCAGCCTCCCAAGTGCTGGGATTACAGGCGTGAGCCACCACGCCCGGCGCTCCATTTTCTGATATATACTTCAATCTTCTTTTTCAGAGAAGTGTAATTTCAGTGTAGTGATCTTTCGTTTCCTTTGTTAGATTGATTACTAGGTGTTTCTTTTGGCGTGATACTATCACGAAGGGTGTGGTTTTCCTTAATTTCTCTCTCAGTATGTTTGTTATTTGTGTACAGGAATGCTATTGAATTTTGAGTGTTGTCTTTGAATTCTGCTACATGACTTATTTTGATGATTCAATTTAGAAGTCTATTGGAGTTTTTGGGGTTTTTTTGTGTGTAAAATATATTGCCATCTGTGAATAATTTTTGTTTAATTTCTTCCTTTTCTATCCTTATTCCTTATACTTTTTCATATTATCTATATGTTCTGTTAATGTTTCTAGAACTATGTTGAATAAGAGTAGTAACAGTGACATACTCTTATTCTTCCTGTTTTTCAAGTGAAAGTTTTCAGTTTTTGGTATTTAATATGATGTTGAATACTGGTTTGTCATAGATGATTTATAACAGGTTGAGGTAAAGAACATCTATTTGATTTTCTGTAGGATTTTTATTATGAATGGGTGTTGGACTTTATCCAAAGTTTTTATTTTATTTTATTATTTATTTATTTTTGCATCTATTGAATGATTTCTGTCTGTTCTTTTATATATATATATATATAATGTGTCACGTTTCTTGACTTGTTTATGTTCAACCATCCCTGTGTTCTTGGGCTGAATCTCACTAGCTCATGGTATGCAATCTTCTCAGTGACATGCTGCACTGATAGGATCTTATTGAGGACTTTTGCATCTATGTTCACTTGGGAGATTGGACATAGTTCTCTTTTTAGATTGAGTCTCTGGTTTTGGTATTAGGGTAATATTTGTGTCCAGGAATTAGTTAGGGATTCTTGTTTCACTTTTAATTTCATTAAAGAGTTTGAGGAATGTTTTTTGTTTGTTTTCTTGTTCTTTTGCTACTAATTTCATTACACTATGGTGAGATACTATGTATTTAATAATTGCAATCCCTTTCCATTTACTAACGAATGTTCTGTAGGCTAATATACGATCTATGTTAACGAATATCCCATTTTCAGCTGGGAAGAATGTGTATTCTGATGTTGGGTGGAGTGCTCTGTAAACATTAATCGTTTCTTCTTTTTTACTTGTTGGAACTGAATTCAACACCTTGCTCTTGCCATTTAGGCTTTGTGTTGCTGAGTTTTATCCTTGGCCCATGTAACATCAAATAATTCCATTCATTTACAGTTTAGGCTCAGTTCTGATTTCTTTCTTGATATTTTTTATCTATCTATTTGTCACAGTGGGGCATTAAGTTCCACCCTTACAGTTGTTTTATTGCTCATTTGATTTTTCTTGTTTATTAATGTCTATTAATATTAATTTGATTAATATATATAGTTGCCTGCTCCTATATTTGGTCTATATTTATGTCAGCTATATCCTCTCCACATTTCCCCCCAACAAGTCTGTAGTGATTATCTATTTGTAACATTCTTGTGTTGAAGTTCTCATTGTCTGCAAACAAATAGCCACCAGTACTTTTTTTCTGGATTTCTGTTGCATGGAGTATTGTTTTCCATCTTTTGACTTTCAGTCTATGAATTTTCTTTTGAGTTAAATATGTTTCTTATATACAGTATATTGTTGGGCCTGTGTGTGTGTGTGTGTGTGTGTGTGTGTGTGTGTGTGTGTGCTGGGTGTTGAACTCAGGACCTGGCATTTGCAGGTAGGCACTTATGCTGCTGAGATATCTTCCTGGCCCCAGTTCTCGTTCTCGTTCTCATTCTCCTTCTCGTTCTCATTCTCCTTCTCGTTCTCGTTCTCCTTCTCCTTCTCGTTCTCCTTCTCCTTCTCCTTCTCCTTCTCCTTCTCCTTCTCCTTCTCCTTCTCCTTCTCCTTCTCCTTCTCCTTCTCCTTCTCGTTCTCCTTCTCCTTCTCCTCCTCCTCCTCCTCCTCCTCCTCCTCCTCCTCCTTCTCCTTCTCTTTCTCCTCCTCCACCTTCTCCTCCTCCTGCTTATCCTCCTCCTCTTCCTCCTTCTTTTCTTTTTTTTTTTTGCAGGACCAGGGCTTGAACTCAGGACCTTGCATTTGC
>PVJA010030751.1:0-13510 GCA_004027025.1 Myocastor coypus
AAGGAAGGAAGGAAGGAAGGAAGGAAGGAGAAAGAAAGAAAAGAAAGAGAGAAAGACGGAAAAAAGGGAGGGAGGGAGGGAGGGAGGGAAAGATCTGAACAGACATTTCACCAAAGATAATAGAGAGAAGGCAAATAAGCACATGAAAATGTACTCAATATCATATGTCTTTAGGGAATCCTAAATTTAAACAGAGAGATACACTACACACCTGAGAATGGTTAGAATTCAAAAGACCCACACACCAAATGTTTAAGATAAAGAAATCTTGTGTATTGCTAGTGAGAATATAAGATACTTCAGGTAGTTTGGAAGACAGTTTAGCAATTTCTTGAAAGCTAAATATTTTATCACATAATTAAATGAGTAGAAAATATGTTCACACAAAAACGTAAGTACAAAGGTTTATCTCAACTTCATTCATAATTGGCCAAAATTGGGAACCACCAATATATCTTTCACTAGGTAAACAGATATTCAAACTGCAGTATAGTCAAATGATGGAATATTTTCACAATAAAAACAATGAGTTACCAGGCCATGAAAAGTCTTGGAGGACACATGAGATCTTGGTTTTGATCCTTAGCACCACAAACGACATGGAGGAACCTCAGGCACATAATGCTAAGTAAAATGAGACAGTCTGGAAAGATGACATACTGTATGATTCACTACAAATACAAATACAATACAAATACTGGAGGGAATACCCCCTTGGGACCCCCCTCCTGTCCCTCTCACGGACAGGAGCTTTCTTTCTCTCAAAAAATATACTCTGTTCATTAAAAAACAACAACAAATACAAATACTGAATTCTAAAGTAAATTAGAAATTTTAGTTAACAATGATGCATCAATATTTTTAATTGTTTGATCAATCTTATATACATATATCTATTAATCTAAACTGATCTGATGATGAAAATACGTAATATAACCATTGTTAAATTTAAATAAAATAACACATTTTAAAAAATTTATTATTGTAAAAAATGTACTCTAGTATACTACTGTTAGTAATATGAAAAATTCATGTTTCAGTGAGCTATAAATTTTACTGTTTTCTGTAGATGGGAAAGGGGGGATATGACTCACTAGGGAGGGAAAAGGAAGAAGTCTTTTAGATTGAAAGTTAAAGTGTTTATAAGATATTTGATATACAACCAGAGATATATGTTGGTTGCCAGAGGAACCATGAGAAGTATAAACTTTCTTTTCAGGTTTTCTCTGTACCTAAAATAACCATTCTAAAAAGTAAAGTATATCAATTTAGATAAAGAAAATATATTATCATCTGCTTTAAAAAAAATGATTGGTTACAAAATCTCTATGCAGAAAAATGTACAGAAGTACATATTATATGCAGTTTAGTAAGATTCATAGTCTCCAAAACTCATTCGTGATCTTTATCCATGAACTCCAAGTTTATAATCTCTAAGGTGAACAAAATATGAACTTTTTCTCCTTTATACATGACAAAAAATTTATTAACTTAAAAATATTGCCAGGCGTGGTGGCGCAAGCCTGTAATCTCAGCACTTGGGAGGCTGAGACAGGAGGATCGCTGCAAGTTCACGACCAGCTGGGGTTACAAAAGTGAGCTCAAGGCCAGCCTCAACTGTATACAAAGACCCTGTCTCAAAAAGACCAATAGATAGATAGATAGATAGATAGATAGATAGATAGATAGATAGATAGATAGATAGATAGATAGATAGATAGATATTGACTCCTGTTAGCTTTGGACAAAGTAGTAATTCCCTTTTTGCTTTTGTTGCTGGGGTTTGTTGTTTAAAACAAGACTTTGCTTTGTAATTCTAGCTATAATTTGTTTTATTGGTTTTTTGTTTTGTTTTGGTTTTTGGATTTTTTTTTTTTTTTTTGCAGAACCAAGGACTGAACTCAAATCGTTGGACTTGCCAGGCAAGCGCTTATTCCCCAGCCCCTAGGCTATGATTTGAACTCACTATGTATTCTCAGCTTGCCTTGAACTTATGATCCTCTTGCCTCAGCCTCTAGAGTGTCAGGATTACAATTGTTCAGCACCACACGTTATTATTTCCCATTAAAGCCTTATTTCCTTCAAGCTAAAATGGTATTTTCACCTTTAATTATCCATGCCATCACTTACAAGATGATCAGGTTTATATAATAAAATAAAAATTTAAAACAAATTGCTAATTTTTGAAAATTTCTAGATTTTTCACTGGATTTATTATGAATTTACTCACTACCAAATCACTTCTGATTCACAGGATTAATTTAACAAGTGGTGGAGAGGGCGAATCTTACCTGCAAAATGGGAAAAGTAGCAGTAGTGATGCCCATTTTATATAAATTTAAGAGCATTTCATTTCCACTCCATATTTTACAAGATGACTCATAATCCCTTTCTACAAGATGCTCAGTGTTTGCCTCTAACCAGCTAGAAGAAAATAAAGCAATCCTGTCAACCAGTAACATTCTTAAGTGCATGATTTCAACACAGCAAGAGATGACATTATTGTCATCCACTTATCTTTTATCAATTAAAGCTCTTAAATCATGAATGTGGATTAAGACATCTTTGAGAAAAGATGCATGCTTTGTACTATAAAATAAGCATCTAAAAAAAACTTTATTCAAAAAGATACATACATAGCTTTTGGGGTTTTTTTTGTTTTTGTTTTTGTTTGGTACTGGGGATTGAACTCAGGACCCTGAGCTTGCCAGCACTTATACTACTGAGCTATCTCCTCAGCCTCTATAACTTCTAATTGTTTTGTGGATACACAATGTTTTACTTGACCAATGTCTCTCCACAAGTTTGCTATTTATTCCAAATGCACATAAAAGGAAATGTAAAAGCAAACCAATAAATATGCTACATATTCACACAAAAAATTACTTGAAAAAATTCAATGATATATGTACACAACCATACATGATTATACATTCAATAACCACTTGAAAGCTTATTTTACACCACTGTTCCGAGCAAAAGAAATTATACTAGTATCTAACATAAAGTCCTTACTCTTTTTTTTAAATTTATTATTATTTTTTTCTTATTTTAGAACCCTTGTTTGTTTATTCACTCATTTTCATGGCCGGCTCAGCCCGCTCCAAGGGCAGGGCTGGCGCAGCATGTGGTGCCGGGGATCGAACCGTGGTCCCTGAAGCTGCCCAAGCTTCCCCAAGCAGGCGCTTTAGACCACTGAGCCATCCCGCTGGGCCCCAAAACAAGAAAATTTCTATACTCTTATAGAAATTAAAAAGCCCCCCAAAACAAGAAAATATCAAGATATATAATAATATAATTAAAATAAGTTAAAAAATAAAAGAAAAGTTAAAAAAAATAAATAAAAGTTTTAAAAATTTTAAATAAATAAATAAAAATAAGTTAATACAACCTAGTTGTTAGAATACCTATGATATTCTTCTTCAAATGATACTTATTCTAAGGACTGAACGTAAAAAGTATTCAGTCATGGGAGTGTGGGGATAGGATGCAACTTCCAAACAGAAGAAATAGCTGGTGCAAAGATCTTTAGATAGTTAACAAATTGCAGTTCTTTGAGAGCCTGAAAAAAAGCCAATGTGAGCTGTCCATGGTGGTACACACCTATAATCCCTGAGGCTGACACAAGAGGAACACAAGTTCATGGCTAACCTGGACTACTAGACTACATAGTGAGTTCAAGACCAATCTGCACTACAAAACAAGACCCTGTCTCAAAATAACAAAAACAAAAATAAGTCAATGCAGGGGCAGGCAAGATGGTTCAGTGGTCTGAAGTGCCTGCTTAGGAAAGCTTAGGCAACTGCAGGGACCGCAGTTCAATCCCGGGCACCACATGCTGTGCCAGCCCCACACCCAGGGCAGGCTGAGTGAGCCATAATATAAAAAGCTAAAAAACAAACTGTCAATGCAATTAACACAACAAACAGTGGTACAAGTGGTATAAACAGTGTTAGAAGGATAAACAGGATTCAATTCAGTGTGAATCAGGATAAAAAATATAAACTCTAGTCAAAATGCAAAGGAAGTTTCTAAATAGTTTTTAATGAGACTATATATTTTAGGTGTTTATAAGAGGATACTAGCTTCCAAGTCAAAATGGACTGCAGGACAAGAATTAATCACCAGAAAGACCAAGGTGGGACTAGAAAGGTAGGTCTTTCAGATCCAATTCCTAACTTTCCACTGAAGGAGAGGCACTGAAGGTTGAAATACGATTTTTTTTTTTTTTTTTTGAAATACGATTTAAAATTCAGTGTATCTTTCTCCAAAAGACAATAAGCGAATTAAGGACTAGAGGAACAAAAATATGTGACTTCTGAGAATAGAACTAAAATCAAAAGAACTGTACTGATTTGGACTCAAAGTTAGCAAAGAGTGTTCTCCTTGCTTTGCCATTGTTCTCTTAATGCTTAATATATAAATGATTTTGAAATAACTGAAGATAACTATATTTCTTTCCTAGCTTTTTACATTAAATAAAAATCTTCCATAAAAATGAAATATGATTTAATCAACCATGAATATGAAGAGAAGTTCCAAAGGACAGTATTTAAAAATTTCAGATAGCTAACTACACAGAGGTTCCCACAAATGGATGCTCTAAACGAAAGCAGGAGAGTTCCACTCATTTTTTCCTACATCTTTACCCATGTACCTCTCCAGCTGTATCTTTTATAACATCCTTTAAAACCTGGTAACATTAAGCATTTCCTTAAGCATTACCTGAGGTACTCAAACAAATAAAGAGAAGGCTATGGAAACCATGGTAGATAGCTGGTCAACTAGAAACAAAACTGTGGCTTGGGACTGGCATCTGAAGTCAGGGCCAGTGCAGTCTTGGGACTAAGTCCTTAACCTGTGGGATCTGACACTATCTCCAGATAGCTAATATCTGAATTGAACTGAACTGATTTAGAGGACACTCAGCAATTTCTGATGCAGCAGAACTGCCTGCTTACCAGGACAATCTTCATACTCTAGGCCTAGGGACAGGCAGGCTTCATGTTTACTGGTACAACAGCAAACAAAACCCTCTTCTATTACTCAGAGACTACTTAACAGATTACTGCATATCTATTAAATGGAACTCTAGGCATTGATATTTTTCCTTCTTTTCGTAGCCCTTGGAGATCAAACCCAGGGCCTCACAAACAGTAAACAATGCCTTGCCCAGTGATCTAAACCTCAGCTCTAGGCAACTATTGTTTAAAACACATGAAAAATGCTTCATGAAAAAAAGGATATATAGTATGTCATCATTTAAACAAAAAGATGAAAACCAAGAGAATATATCTACATTCACACACACACACACACACAGAGGCCCACAAAGACAAATTTGCCTAGAATAGGAACTAAACAGTAAAAAATGAGATGGAAAGGGGTTTTTACTTTATGAATCTGTAGAGACTTTATGTTCAAACCATGTTATTATGTAACAGTCAGACTTCTAAAAAATACAGTGAAGGAATCCAAAAAATACTATAATACATGGACTAAGATGTAGAGAGGCAGGCTTTTAATAAGATGAAAAAATTCTAAATCAGCAACTTAAAGTCAAATAAAGGGGGAAATTTTCTAATATACTTCAATAAAATTAGTACTAAGTACTTTAGAATACTGAAATTGTGGTTAATTAAATATCAACAAATTAGAATCCTATTCAAATTGGAGAACAAAGCAACAAATAAAGCCATTATCTAAAACTATAAAATATGCTAAAACCATGTGTAGTTTCTGTCCTGTTATTTTATACCCTTTCTGTGGGGCTGCTAAATTATCCTACTTAAAACTTCAATTATTAATTTTAAAAATCAATTATATTCATTATATTATTTTGAACAAGACAAAAGAAGGCTATCCATTTTTTTAATGAAGTTTTACTGGCAAAAAACCCAATTCCCAAGTAGCCTGCTTAATCAGCTCAATATTGTGGCATAAAAAAACAGGTTCTTCACACAAAGGCAATGCAGATACACTAACAGATAAATACTCTTACTTAATAAGACTACAGCACACAGCCTGTAGCGGTTCATGGTCTTTCCTCCTTATATTACTGTTGATCAAACTATCCAGCTCATCTCGAGCAAACCGAAGCTGAACTTCTGTTACACTGTAGCTTGCAGACTCCCGAGCACAGTCTTCAATGTTATGAGCTTCATCTAAAATGACAACCTGTTCTTTCAGATTTATATCCATCTGTAAGATATACGAATTTTCCTGTAAAACATCTGGCAAAATGAATTTAACAGCAGCAGACAAGAGATTTAATTCAAAAGTTCACACTTTTAGGCCAATATTGTAAGCAGTACAATTATATAAGCAAGTGATTATATAAGCAACTGATTCTATGCTTTAAATAAAGCTTTAGAGGTGTCCAGAAGTAAACCAAATATCAGTTTTACCGTGCAGAGTTTGCCATTTTTTACTCTCAAAACATTTTGCAAACTTATCAATGAAAATATGTTTTGAGAGAGCCTGGATCAAGGTACTACTGGCTGCAAAGGATAGAAAATACAATGAAGGAGTTTCCAACATAAAACAGAGTAGCAAGCCTTTAAAAGTAAAATAATATAAGAGTCAAAATGGGGGCCTGGCAGGATGGCTCAGTGGTCTAAAGCGCCTGCTTGGAAAAGCTTGGGTGGCTTCAGGGACCGCGGTTCGATCCTCAGCACCACATGCTGCACCAGCCCTGCCCTCAGGGCGGGCTGAGCCGGCCATAAAAAATGAGTGAATAAACAAACAAATGTTCTGAAACAAGAAAAAAAAATTTAAAAAAAAAAAAGAGTCAAAATGACTCCCAAAACACTAATATAGCAAAATGTTTCCTTTCAGCCGGTCTCACAACCCTTCATTTGGAACACTGTTCTTCCTCAACTCCTGCATGATGTCACTAAAACTACTAATCTTTAAATCAAGGGACATCACTATTCTCCCAATTGGGTTAAGGCTCAGAACCTAGGCTTACTGTCATATAAAGCATTTTATCTCTTGCAGTGACAATGATTGGAACAGGTTCAGGAATGGATGTGTGATCCAAGATAGGTCAACCAGCATAACTGTCAGGGCCAGCCAAATAGCTCAGCTGATTAAAGCACCTGTAAGCAGGAGCAAGGGCCAGTGTTCAATCCCTGGGCCTGCCGTGCTGGCCCCACCCCTGGGACCATGAACATCCTATAGATCCTTCCCTAAAAAAAAAAAAAAAAAAAAGAAACAAGAAAAATCCCCCCAAAAATCAGAGTAATTGTGAGGGAATATGAGGCAAGGGTTATTTTTCCAAATTAGCTAACTGATTATGGTTTTCTTTATTCCCATAGGAAAGGGCTGAGCTGGGTATGGTGGCTGTAGTCTCAGCACTCAGAGGCTGGCCCATGAGTTTGAGGCCAGCCTGGACTACACAGTGAGTTCAAGGCCAGCCTGAACTACACAACAGGACTCTGTATATCCAAAACAATAGAAAACTAGAGCTTGCCTGAGAAAAAGCCCTCACATGGGAAAAGCAATTGTTTCTGGAGCTCCTCCTTTTCTACTTTTAAATTAGGTTTGTATTACAAAGGAGTGACTAATAAGGGGAAATGTCACAAAGCAACTGTCACTGAGTCTGAGAAAGTAATAATACACAGGAAACTAAAAGCAACTAAGAAAAAATAAAAAACAGACTGTATTAATAGATGAGGACAAAAATGAGCAAGCATTTCAACAGAGATGTAATTAAAAGCAGAGATTTAGGAAAAACAACACATCTTCTGGAGACTGCATGATCTTTTTTTTAAGGACTCAGACTGGAAGATTTATGAGAGAAAGCTCAAAAGGAAATCTAGGTCAGACTCTTGAATGTAAATTTAAGAAAAATGGACTTCACCCCAGAGGAAAGGGAGAAACAACTGATTTTTTTTTAACTTTATTTATTTATTTGTGTTATGGCCAGCTCAGCCTGACCTAGGGGTGTGGCTGACACAGCATATAGTGCCATGAATCAAACTATGGTTCCTGCAGTTGCATAATCTTTCCTAAGCAGGCAGGCACTTTAGATCACTGAGCTATCTCGCCGGCCCTAACAACTGATTTTTAAGTAGGAGAAGAATGTGATAAGTAGTATTAAGAAGACTGACTAGGGTAGACTTGTGCAGTGGCCTGAAGGGAAGACACCTAGACAAGAGGCAACCACTAAGAGGTAGAACAAAAAGATAATATTTGCAGATTAATATTAATTTTCAATGTAAAGAAGTAACAACCAATAAGAAATGCATAAAACCTGATGAATGGAAATGCAGTGGCCTATACCAGCTTACTTACATTTTTTGGTACCAGGGATCACACTCAGGGCCTTGTGCTTGCCAAGCACACTCTTAAGCTGCTGAGCTATCTCCCCAGCCCATCAACTTATTTACTTTTTATGTCTCATGCTACAACATCTGGATGTCTCTAAGAGCCAGGTAAACAAATCTGAAGTTCATTTCTCAAAAACTCACAAAACCTAATTTCATATTATTTATATGCCTCCAAAGCAAGTTCTACAATCCATAGTTTTTTTAGAGACATATCTTTAAATAATTATTTTTTGGCTATTCATTAAAAGTAAGAATGACAGTTATGAATAGTTGTGAAGAAAATATGCAATGTCTGAAGGCATTTGATGGTCACAACTGTGAGGTTGCTCCTGATAATAAGCAGGGATGCTACTACACATCCCACAGCATACAAACCTAGCCTACCACAACAAAGAATTATCCAGCCCAAAGTGTCACTATTGTCAATGTTCAAAAACCCTCGTACACACCAGACAAGGTGGTGTATGCCTATATTTCCAGCTCTCTGGAGGCTGAGGCAGGAAGATTACTGAAGTTCAAGGCCAGTCTAAGCTACATAACCGGCTCAAGGCTAACCTGCATTATGAAGTGAGACCCTGTCTTAAAAATACCAAACACACAATCCCACTTTAGTTACAAGGTCCTTAAAACTGATGACTACTTTGGAAATTAAAATAACTAGCATGGGTGCTTCACAATCTAAGCACCTGCCTGGCAAGTGTAAGGACCCAGGTTTGAACCCCAATACCTCATGCCATGCCAGCTCTGGGAACCCTGGGTGCACTGAACAAGCCACTGAAATTAGTTGTGATGGTGCACACCTATAACCCCAGCTCTGGGGAGGCTGACACAGGAGGATCACTATGAGTCCAAGCTATGTAGTGAGATTCTGTACCAAATATATAAGTAAATAAGGGCCAGCCAGATAGTGCAGCAGCCAGGGTTCTATCTACAGTGTGGCATGACATGCAGTCCCCACCCCAAGAGCATGCTGAGAGTCAATTAAGACTGGTGTGGTAGGGGCCCGGCAGGATGGCTAAGTGGTCTAAAGCGCCTGCTTAGGAAAGCTTGGGCAGCTGCAGGGACTGCGGTTCAATCCCCAGCACCACATGCTACGCCAGCCCTGCCCTCAGGGCAGGCTGAGCCAGCCATAAAAATAAATAAATAAACAAACAAAAGTTCTGAAACAAGGAAAAAAAAAAAGATTGGTGTGGTGGCATCCACCTATAATCCCTTAGGAGCACTTAGGCTGAAAACAGGAGAATCACTACAAGTCTGATCTATGTAGTAAGACCTTATAGACCCTGTAATAGACAGATACTTGCATACATAAGTAAAATAAAAAATGACTAGCTCTACAATTCACATATGTATGTTTTCAGTATTCTAACATATTTATGATAAATAAATTCAAAGCAAAAAGCAAAGCCATTAATACTCTGAAAAGCTTTTACATTCATCATTTATACACCAATAAGTAGGAAAAAACTATTCTGATCTTCTCATATATACTTACACTTTCCCTTATTTGTGCATCTAGAAGGTAGTTGTAGGGACAAAAGATGATGTCCGCATCTTCTGTGAGCTCTCGAGCTGTATAATAAGGACACGCCTTTAGTTTTCTCCCCAATCTGACAAGTTCTTCTATATCCCAGGCTCTGCACATCCCTTGGAGAGTCTGGAAGGTGCGCTGGTCACTAATTTTATGAACACCATGATAAAAATAGCAGGATTTTCCCTGAAAAAAAAAAAAAAAAAAGTATAATGGAAATAGGAACCAATTCTAAACTAAAATGCTTTATCACAGAATCAGGAATATGATTAAAGCCACATGGCTAAGATTTTACTAAGGAGCCAGATTATGCCATATTTTCACAATCACAACTATTTTCTGCACAAGTCTCTGTCTCTGCATTCCACAGGCTCAAGTACACCTCCTGCCTTATTGTCCACAGACAGCTATGAATATAGGTGCACATCATCATAGCTGGTTATGGTCAACCATTTTAAAGAAACTGTATTAATTAACTCTGAATCCGATAGAACTCCAGATTAAACTCTAAATATCCTAAATCAACTAGAAAAACAATTTTTTAAACTATGTTTCTCATGTCTTTGCTCTGATTAAAGTGATATTAGGCATAAAATATTTATGAAAAAATACACAAAGTGCTGGGCATGTGGTGATGCACTGGTTACCCCAGCACTAGGGAGGTTAAGGCAGGACTGTCATGAGTTTAAGGCAGTCTAGGCTACCTACTGAGTCCAATGCCAGCCCGAACTCATTGTGAGACCCCATCTCAAAAACCAACAAAAATACACAAAGCTAAAGGGCCAGCAAGATAGCTTGGTGGGCTAAGTGCTTGCTTAGGTAAGTGCAAGGGCCACAGTTGCATCCCTGACACCGCTTACCCCACCCCTTCACCCCCACCCACGGGGCACAGGATTACACTGCCTGGCACTAGGGAGGCAGAAAACAGGAGGATCACAAGTCGGGGTTGAATAGTGAGACCCTGCACCAAAAAAAAAAAAAAAAAAAAAGCTAAGATATCATTGGGTGCCCTTAGAAATATAGGAATTACATGACTTCAGAATAGGGACAGAGTGGGTCTGGGGAGATAGCTCTGTGGCACAAGGCCTGCCTGGCAAGTGCGAGGTCGTAAGCTCGAACCCTGGTCCCACAAAAACAAAAAACAAAACAGAATAGGGATAGGAGAGATTTTTCTCTGTAGATTCATAAAAAGTAAAATTTCCCCAACACTGACAATTACTAACAATCTAGCCACAATAAATATTTTTATGAAACTAGATTCACTTTTTCACCTCCATTTTATTGAAACCTGTATCAGAGAAATCTCATATCACTACACTGCAGGCAGGCCTTGTATTTTTTGTATAGTTTGCAACAAATTCAACATTTTGTAGTTTAACAGTAATTTGTTTCTTCTTTGATGTCATCTACTAATGTCCTCCGCTATTATTCAAGTAAAAATTCTTACTACAGGCATTTTTAAAAATGTTTGTGAAAACCCAGTCCTAGTAAAAAGTGCTTCATATACTATTTTAAAATGTGTGAAATTAACATAAATTCATACTTTCAGTAAAAATATAAACTTTTTTTTTTTTTTTTGTCTTTTTGACACAGGGTCTCGCTATGCAGTTCAAGATGGCCTTGAGTCCATTTTTGTGGCCCAGGCTGGTCTCAAACTTGCACTGATCCTCCTGCTTCAGCTTGCCAAGTGCTAGGATTATAGGTGTGCACCACCACACCTGGTAAAAGTATAAATTTCTAATAGCGGAAGTACATAGTCAATTTGTATAAAAAACTGTCAACACTTGCACAGTTGTTCAGTGCCTTTATTGTAATGTAATATGGTAGTTTTCTGAATTTTATACAGCCTTCATAAATAAATGATGCACTTTTCCTTATTTAGGAAGTACCCAGAGGTGTATTGAATAAAAAAAATAAATAAATAAAAATAAAAAAAAATAAAAAACTGTCAAAAATTTAACCATTAATGTTAATATGTGGTATATGGAAACTGCGCTTTTTAATAGCTAAAAACTGGAAATAGGGCATGGTAGGGATACCTGTTAATACTAGCATTTAGGAAACTGAAGCAGGAGGATCACCATGAGTTTAAGTTCAGCTTGACATACATAGGTTCAAAGCTAGCCTGGACTACACAGCAAGACAAAAACAAGAAAGTAAAAACTAGAAATGAATCTAATGTCAACCACCCACAGACTATACATTAAATGGATGAATTCATACAAAAGCTATCATTCTTAAAAATGAGTTACATTTGTCTATGTGTTGATGAGTTAGGTTTTCAAAAAAGTATGTTAGTGTTTCATGTTTTTTGCTCTATTAGTCTGGTTGTTAATCTGTATATATGATAATTAACTCTGTAAGGACTTATAAATAAATCTGATGCTAGCAAAAAAAAATAGGGTTGAGGGCAAGGGGAAAAAGAATTGAGATGTATGTACATGTATCAACTCTCCACAATGAATGTAATCATTATCTACTACAAACATGTACTAATACAAATGTTTTAAAAAAGAAAAAATGCTGAGAATAGTTACTAAATAATGTATAGAGTGTGATTAAGTGCATGAGTTTAAAAGAATAAATATACACATATTATAGCAAATGCATTTTCTGTATGTTCTGGAAAAAATGCACATAAAACTTTATTTTTTGTTGTTTTTAAAATAAGGATAGTATTTATTTTTCTTTCTTTTTTTGATATGTGATATTTTATGAATATTTTTAGTGAGTACAATTTTATATGTATGTTGGGCCATTTTTTACTTTTTTTTTTTGTCTTTTTGAAACAGGGTCTCACTATGCAGTTCAGGCTGGCCTTGAGCTCACTTTTGTAGCCCAGGCTGGTCTCGAACTCATACAGATCCTCCTGTCTCAGCTTCCCGAGTGCTGGGATTACAGGCATGCACCACCACGCCTGGCTCCCATTTTTACATTTTAAACACAAAAAATCAGAAACAAATCAGAGAAGTGAAGAAATCAAATTACATCAAAAGGGGCCCGGTGGGATGGCTCAGCAGTCTAAAGCGCCTGCTTGGGAAAGCTTGGGAGGCTTCAGGGACCGCGGTTCGATCCCCGGCACCACATGCTGCGCCAGCCCTGCTCTTGGTGCGGGCTGAGCCGGCCATAAAAATGAGTGAATAAACAAAGGTTCTGAAACAAGAAAAAAATAAATAAATAAAATTCTTTTTTAAAAAATTACATAAAAAATCAAATAATAACAAATGCTGGTAAAGCTATGAGGAAATAGAAACTATTCCACATTTGTGGTGGGAATGTAAACTAGTACAACCACTATGGAAATGTGGAGGTTATTCACAAGCATAACAAACTTAGAAACTCCAATAGACTCAGCTATTTCCCTACTAAGGATGTTCCCTCAAAAGTTACAGCTGCATTGTTCATAATAGCTAAATCCAGGAGCTTGTATGTCCATCAAAAGATTAAAGGATAAATAAAACATGATATTTGTGCACAATGTAATGCTATGCTGTCATATAAAAGGATAAATGAGTTATTTATAGAAGCATGGATGCACACTGAATCCATAATATTAAATGAAATAAATCAGACACATTTAAGTATCATGTGGCTTCTTTTACAGGAGAAAACTAAAGTATAAATAAATTAAAGAGCAAAACAAAAA
>PVJA010030751.1:13610-25603 GCA_004027025.1 Myocastor coypus
AAAAAAAAAAAAAAAAAGATGTGCACTTTTATTGAACTCGTCTCAAGTCAGTGTACAGGTAAGCCCTGGCTGCCTCCACACCTCAACTCACTCCCAGGGAGACCAAAAACCTTCATACATCAAGTTGGGGGACAAAAGGGGAGCCATGATGGCTGACCATTCAAAATAAAACAAAATAAAAAAGTATTAAGGCGAAGATTAAAAAAAATTGCATTACACAATTTACACAAAAGCAATGCTGTTGCCTTCCCTGCATGGACTCGGTTGGGGAGGCCTGGGCCCTCCTCTGTGTAGAGGAGCGGGGGCAGCTTTTGGGAGGGTGAAGGACTTCCTGTAAATATTCCAAATATCTCACGATATTTGGAATGATTAAAAAAAAAATGTACAATCAAAGTCCTCGGCCACATTGTAGAACTTTGGGGATCTCCAACCAACTGCTGTCACCTTCACCGTTCCAGTTTTTAAATCCTGAGTCGAAAGCGCCAAAACAAAAAACAAAATAAAAAAGAAAAAACAAATAAAGCCATGCCAATCTCATCTCATTTTCTGCGTGTGTTAGGGTTTTGTCAAGAAAGGGTGAAACACAGCAAAATAACAGCCCGCCTAGAAGCATTTGCGGTGCACGATGGATGGGCCCGACTCATCATACTCTTGCTTGCTAATCCACATCTGCTGGAAGGTGGAGAGCGAGGCCAGGATGGAGCCGCCAATCCACACGGAGTACCTGCGCTCAGGGGGAGCAATGATCTTGATCTTCATCATGCTGGGGGCCAGAGCTGTGATTGATTTCCTTCTGCATCCTGTCAGCGATGCCTGGGTACATGGTGGTTCCACCAGACAGCACTGTGTTGGCATAGAGGTCCTTGTGGATGTCAACATCACACTTCATGATGGAGTTGAAGGTAGTTTCATGGATGCCACAGGACTCCATACCTAGGAAGGAGGGCTGGAAGAGAGCTTCTGGGCAGCGGAATCGCTCATTGCCAATGGCAATCACCTGGCCATCAGGAGGAAGAGGATGCAGTGGTGGCCATTTCTTGCTCGAAGTCCAGGGCAACATAACACAGCTTTTCGCTGATGTCACGAACGATTTCCCGCTCAGCCGTGGTGGTGAAACTGTAGCCACGCTCCGTCAGGATCTTCATGAGGCAGTCTGTCAGGTCCCAGCCAGCCAGGTCCAGACGCAAGATGGTGTGGGGGGAGGGCGTAGCCCTCATAGATGGGCACAGTGTGGGTGACCCCGTCACCGGAGTGCATCACAATGCCAGTGGTGCGACCAGAGGCGTACAGGGACAGCACAGCCTGGATGGCCACGTACATGGCTGGGGTGTTGAAGGTTTCAAACATGATCTGGGTCATCTTCTCTCGGCTAGCCTTGGGGTTCAGGGGAGCCTCAGTCAGCAGCACGGGGTGCTCCTCGGGAGCCACCGCAACTCGTTGTAGGTGTGGTGCCAGATCTTCTCCATGTCGTCCCAGTTGGTGATGATGCCGTGCTTAATGGGATACTTCAGAGTCAGGATACCTCTCTTGCTCTGGGCTTCATCTCCCACGTAGGAGTCCTTCTGACCCATGTCTACCATGATGCCCTGGTGCCTGGGGCGCCCCACGAAGGAGGGGAAGACGGTGCGTGGGGCATCATCTCCCGCGAAGCCGGCCTTGCACATGCCAGAGCCATTGTCGACAAAAAGTGCAGCGATACCGTCATCCATGGCAAGCTGTTAGCGGTGTGGATCGGCGGCAGAGAAGTAAGAGGGTGTACTCGCGAGCTGGATGCAGACTCGGCACAATTTTGATTCTTTAAATGATATACATGTATTATTTTTCTTTTTAAAGTGCCATTTGGCACTAAACGGTGGAATGAGACATTTTTACTTTCATTATTCCGTGTATTAATAAAAATTAAACATGATTCTGAAGTAAGAAAGTTTTCCTGGCTCATCTTTAATAAGTACAAAAAATTACATGTATGGATATGTGTACATATATATATATATATATATATATATATATGCACTATATATATATCCTTTTATCTATCATTTACTTATCTAATTGCTACTCTTTTAAATTTGCTTTTTTTCCATCTTTTACCTTCCCTCATACTCTCATACTTTCTTTTTTCCTTTTCTAGTATCATCAAAATAGTAAGAGTTACAGGGCAGGGACTCAGTAGAATAAGTGCTTGGCTGGCAAAGGTGAGGTCCTAAGTTTAATCCTCGGTGCCACAAAAAAAAAAAAAAAAAGCCGGGCGTGGTGGCACACGCCTGTAATCCCAGCACTCAGGAGGCTGAGGCAGGTGGATCGGTGAGAGTTTGCAACCAGCCTGGGCTACAAAACTGAGCTCAAAGCCAGCCTGAATTGTACAACGAGACCCTGTCTCAAAAAGACAAAAAAAAAAAAAAAAAAAAAAAGTGACAAACTTGGGTTCTAGTTCCTCCTTCCTTCCTGATTGGACATACTTCACAATCCGTTTTTCTCATGTGACTAAGCATCAAAAGAGTAGCTAAACCAGTAGCCTTTTAAGCTTCCTTCTGACTCACTGACTACACCACAGATAGGTGGACAGGTGCCAATTATCTTTCATACAGAATCTGACACAAACTAGTAATATGATGTTTACCATATTTTTGCTTCAAGCATTTCCCATACATCTCTGAAAGTTCATCTTTGTATAAAATGAGTGCTAAGATGACTTCAGAATCTATGATTAACTGTCTCATTTTAATGAAGAACAGATACTCTGCATCTAAAGTACTTTTCTTAGAATTGTCATTTATAGCTGTAGTTAAAATTATTTTTTCTCAATTGAAACACAACTTAACTTCTAACAGAAAGTACATGCTTTTCTAGTATGACAGCACTTTAGTAAGAGTGAACAAAAGTACATGTGCCTTCAGATCAAGCCAAAAAATCTGAACATTTACAATTTAAGGGCACATAGAATGACAGCTTTGTGCAGACTGATAGCAAAACCAGAAAAG
This sequence comes from Myocastor coypus, assembly GCA_004027025.1. NCBI lineage: Eukaryota > Metazoa > Chordata > Mammalia > Rodentia > Myocastoridae > Myocastor > Myocastor coypus. Next base: position 16,592 of record PVJA010030751.1, read on the forward strand.
CTCATCCATTTTAGCTGTGTAACACAACCCTGAGGGAGCCTGTCAATTGCTGCCTTATCACACTCAACTCTCTTCACTCAAACTGTCAGCTATCTATTTATCATTTCACTTTAGTGATTCAGCCGTGGTAAACAGAGACACCTATGGTGACTTTGTAATTGGCCCTCATTACAATACCAAATTACTCTGAGGGCTTGGGAACAAGAAAAAGAATGGCTCAAGTATGTCCACGAGGCAAGCAGTCTGAGGCAGAATTGGAATTAGGACAAAGCATTCCACAAGCAAGTAGTGTGTAACTCTGAATACTGAAGTCTACTGACTTTCTTTTTCTTTTCACATGTTCCAAGTTTATAAGAATAAACTAGCAAAAATATAACTAGCATTCTAGGATTCTAGAAAATTATAAGGCTATCTGCCTTCACTATACTACCTTAAACTTTATAGTTGGTTTTTTTTACCAATGCATCTTATCAATGTATGTATTTTTTAGATTTGTAATTTCCCTTGTAGCAAATAAAAAAGACTAAAGTATAATGACAATGCCAGCAAATCTTTCACAAACTATATAGCTAAAATGAAATCCAAGCATTTGAGGAATTCAGCAAATCATTTCTTTTGAAAAGAAATCTACCTAAGCATGAAATTTGTGTTTTAACATGAAGAACTATTTCTTTTTAGCATTTAATTTTTGATATTTTTCATCTCTCTTTAAAAGAACTTTTAAAATATGTACAGTAAAAAGATTTCACAGTTTTCTCAGAAAGAACTACATGGAAATACATATAACTAGAATTTCAACAATGGTTTCAATTAAGTAATTCTGTATTTTCTGCCTGGCTCTAAACAAATCGCTTAGACTTTACCAATGCAACACCTTACAAATTTTACTTTACAATTTTATATTTGAATGTCTATTAAAGTGTCTTTTGACTGACTATCCCTAAAGCTTGAACAAATCCTCATTTCATTAAAGGACTGAGAACAGATTAATATAATTTATTCATATAGCATGGCAGAAAGTAATATATCTTTTTTTAAAAAAAAGTAATATATCAATAAGATGAAACTCTAGGGGCTATCACTTACAATCTTTTGTATAGAAGCAACTCTCTTTAATAAAATACTAACCAGAGATAACACTTTCAAAATATATTAAATAGCAGTGGACACTTCATATATTGGCTTACTGATGATTTCTGAGTATACTTTCTTTTTTTTTTCTGAGTACACTTTCATACTTGCAACTGCAATTATAAGGTAAACTAGTCATACTGAAACACAGACTCACAAAATACTATCCCCCAAAATATTTTAAAATCATAATTTTTAGTCAGAAAGACTATTCTATTTCTGCTGTTTGAGTTCCAGGGAACTCATAGTTCCCTGGAAATTTTCAAAACCATCCAAGAGTTAATAATCTAACTTTAATAAAATTTTGTACTAATTACAATTATTAGGTGGGATAAACATATTTCACATTCAATTAAAAATGATTTAAAAATTTGCTCAGACTGCCCAATTTGCTTTTGATGTTTTTATTTTTATTTTTATTTATTTATTTATTTTTTTTTTTGTCTTTTTGAGACAGGGTCTCGCTATACAGTTGAGGCTGGTCCTGAGCTCACTTTTGTAGCCCAGGCTGGTCTCAAACTCGCACCAATCCTCCTGCCTCAGCCTCCCGAGTGCTGGGATTACAGGCGTGCGCCACCACGCCCGGCTTTTTGATGTTTTTAAATATGTAAAATATATCAGTGAGGTCTAAACAGACCAAATAGTTTTATATGACATCATTGACATGACTTTTTTGGTAAAGAGATTTTTTAAATATTCAAATAACATCTGACAACAAAGAAAATTAATGTTAAGGAATTAAAAGATCTCCAAGCTTTAGGATCTAAGGCTATAATTTGAAAATTGAATGAAGATTTTTCTTATGGTGAAATTATTTTTTATAAAAAATATCAGTATCGCCGGGCGTGGTGGCGCACGCCTGTAATTCCAGCACTCGGGAGGCTGAGGCAGGAGGATCGGTGTGAGTTCGAGACCAGCCTGGGCTACAAAAGTGAGCTTAAGGCCAGCCTGAACTGCATACTGAGACCCTGTCTCAAAAAGACAAAAAAAAAAATAAAAATAAAAATATCAGTATCAATAATTTATTTTCAGAAGTTACTTAACAGTATAAACTACAGGTAAAACATGTCTTAAGTAATCTGAATTTTTTGGGCCTATTTTTCCTATTAACACAAAATAATGTTACTCACATTTTTTCCATCCAGCAAATCCATGCACTTTTCATTTCTGTTGAAGTTACCAACTACTTCAGGATGGACACAAGTATGATCCCTGCTGGAAAGAATAGTCATTGGGACCCCTGAGTATGCTGTCTTCCGGAGCTCTCTAGTAATCTGAGCAATCTGCTTGTGCGTGCGTGTCCCAAAATATATTTTGGGCCTCTTGAATTTCCCCCCATGATCCTTCTTAATGGTATTTGAAGATTCTGGATTGTTTCCTTGTTTGGTAGAACAACAGCACCTAGGACAGTGGCCAGGGGGCTGTAACAAAAGAAAGAAAAGGTAATATCTGGACTATCATTGAAAAATGTTACTCAACTTTTAGTGGAAATCATAACTTAGAAGGAAGGAATTACTATCTGTCAAAGAGAAACTTTCATCATAGTACACTATTTAAAACTTTCCACTATAGAAAAATTTTCATTTCAAAGTTGCCCTCTTTCTCTTTTAAAAGTTATAAATGAACCACATATGATGCGCACTTGTAATCTCAGTTATCCGAGAGGCTAAGGCAGGAGGACTGGAGGTTCAAGGCCAGCCTGAGCAACTTAATGAGACTGTCTCAAAATGAAAAATAAAAGAGCTGTGAATATAGTTCAAGTGGAGACCCAGGCTCAATTAGGGGGCTTGCCAGTTAGTTCAGTGGATGAAGACACATGATTCAGCAAACTCACCCAGGCTCTGAGGACCTCGGTTCGACACCGCCCCCCACACGGAGCATGACACCTGCCCTTAAGGCCACCTGAGCCATCAAAAAAAAAAAAAAAAACCAACAACAACAACAAAAAAACTATAGGTTCAATCCCCAGCACCGTAAAGAAAAAAAAAGGTTAATAAATGATGTTCCCATATTTGAATTCTTTCTAACATACTACTCTACTTTTTAACCCTTCTTATAAAATTGTTATGACAAAGTAATTATGACTTTTGCTTAGGTTTCATGCAAACTTGTGACATAGTTTAGAGTTGGCCCCTTGTTCAAATATTCTGCATTAATGTATTTAAAAATTTTTTAAATTTCTCCTTTTGCACAGGTATGAAAAAGATGCAAAATATTAACATTTAACATGAAAGCAGATTGCTTGTAATGGACAAATATATCTGAAATCTAGTTACCTTCCATGGACAGGAAACCAGATAAAATTATTATCCAGGATGGCTTTTCCTAGTTTATTTGTAATTCAGTTTTACAACTTAGTTATATAAATGTCTCCTTAAATACAACACATAGAGCATAAGAAATATAGTCAAATAATTGCCATGTTTATCTCATTTCCAAATTGACAAATCAATTTTTTTTTTTTTGTTTTGTTTTTGTGGGACCAGGGTTCGAACTCACGACCTTGCACTTGCCCAGCAGGCACTTGTGCCTCGGAGCTATCTCCCCAGCCCCCAAATCAAAAATTTTTTAACTTTAACTTATGGAACTCATAGTTTCTTAATAATTACTCTTCAAAGCCTCAATTAGCATAGCATATCAAATGAAATAAAATTAAGCCTTATGTAAGTAAAATATTAAGTGATCACTGCTGACAGAAAAGGATAAAAACAACACAGTAATCTAAAAGAATCTGCACTGGAGAATTTAAGTTTCCTAGAACAATTACTTCACTAAAATGCTAAGTTTTTTAAAAGAATTATAATCTGTTAAGATTAGTCTTCATAAACAAACACTACCTCATAGCATGTTACACCACAATACTGAGGATCAAGCTCTTTTACCCTCAACTCAGTGGAAAACTAAGTTCAAATTACTCCCAGTCTCGCTCAACCTTGTCCGCCATTAAATATTACAATACATGATAGAATGGATGTAAATGTGACTCTTCTAGAGCTGTCACTCACTAGGATAAAAGGTTCACTGATGTGCCAAATAAACAGTCAGTCAAAGTAGATAAAGTTACAGCCATGCTGGAATTGTTACATTCCCCTCTCAGGTTGCCAGTAACAGCAGATAATATTACAGAGTGCTGCCACATTAAATAGCCAGTTCCAAATATCCTGCCTTCTATATCGAATAATTACTTATTCACTGAAAGGATAAAAAGAAGAGTTATGAATGGAGCTCTTGTCAACAGTGAGGCAGGAAACAGCTGACATGTGGTTTACGTTACATATGTTGCAATATCCAACAACTTAAGGTCACAGAGAAAGTGGAACGCAAGTTATACCATGATACTCTTGACAGTTCTTTTTGGTCTTTACAATCATCACATTAATTAATTAACATACTATGATGACTAGGTAACTCTAGGGAGCAGAATTAGTTTACTTTTTCCTATCTTTAAATTTTTTACTCAATTTTATTTCTCTTCCTTCTGATACTGATAAATTCACTTGACTATACAGATGGATGGTAGGGCCCAACACACTGGTTTTTTTTTTTATTTTTTTTGTTTTGCTTTATGGATGTTTTAGACCCAAAGATTGTATCCTACGGCTTGGAAAACCTACTTTTTTATATAATACTTTCTAACATTAATTCTACAGTTTATCATCTTTTAATTCCTTACCACTTAAATTCACATATAGCAATATGCACAATACTCCAAGATAAATAATTTACTATATAACTTACAGACATATACACATGTAACATCTTTCACATACTTTTTTCCAAATAAAGAGGGATGACACCACAAAGTTTTATAACTTTTTATTTTGACTTCAAACTTAATTTTTAAATCATTTTCAGATAGGTTCCACTGTGTATTTTCATATTATAGTTCAGAAAATTATAAGCCATGGCCATTTTATATTAAATGTATTTTTGTAGTTTTAAAGTGATCTGAATTATACCCTTTATGAATTCAAGGTAGACTCCTAAAAAAATGGTTGCAGTGAGTGGTTAGATAAGTAGAATGTAACAGAAATTAAGAAATTTTATTCTTTTTCCCTTCCATCATTAAGGGGGAATTATTTATTCAGAAGTGATATTTTAAGTTTCCATTGAAAGGATTTGCTACACTTAAACATTTTGAGATGGAAAAACTAAGAATGGCATTAAAACAGAGACTTCAAATAAAATATTTATAGACTAACTAATGAGAATTACAGGGAGCTGGGGAGATAGCTCCGTGGCACAAGTGCCTGAGTTTGAACCCCGTTCCCACCCAAAGAGAAAAAACAGAGAAAATTACATATAACTAAATCAGTAATTTTCAATGCTATCAGAAAGAGAAGAATTCCTGGTGATAGCAATGACTGGAGGTCAGAATAGTCCCCTACACTGACTGAGGGACTAATATTTTATAGTCTTTCTGTGAAACCCTTTGTGACCTGAGTCTTAAATAGGTAAATAAAACGAAATAGCTTTATACCTCTTATTACTTCTCCTGCTAACAAGTAATCAGGCTTATCTTTTGTGTTTGTGTTTGTGTGTTTTTAGGTTTATCTTTCAAAAGCATGTTTTTTCTCTTTAGATGTAGAGATTTTATTAAGAGAAAGAATAAATTTAAAGTCTTTTCCTTCAAGAAAAGCCAACAGACTGGCGCACACCTGTAACCCCGGCACTTGGGAGGCTGAAGCAGGAGGATCAGTGTGAGTTCGAAACCAGCCTGGGCTACAAAAGTGAGCTCAAGGCCAGCCTGAACTGCATAGTGAGAACCTGTCTCAAAAAGACAAAAAAAAAAAAAAAAGCCAATAGAGTAACTACAAAAATGTAATATTTAAAGAGAAACATGAAAGGCACATCTGGATGTGACAGCTGTTAATATTTCCATATGCAGAACCTGATTGCTTAAACTATATTTCAAATTTACAACAGCCAAAACCATTCTTAGGTTAGCAACCAAGGACTTCTAGAAAATTTTCAATCTGTTTAAAAATCCCTATTTCCTCTCTTGTCCTATTATTAAATACTTATCATCCACATTCTTTGAAAGGAAGAATGACTAGAACAACTGATCTTGAAAGAAAGGCCACTTGCTAAGGCCTTTCCATTCTTCCTTTGATAAAGTTATAATTAGAAGCTCAAATGGTAAAATACTATAATGTCAACTACTAAACTGCTTGACTTTTCCAAACTTTCATGACACACTCCCCCAAAATAGAATGCCTACATCTTGAAAAAGAAACAGTAATTAAATATTTTTAGAAATTAAAAATAATAAAGAGGGGCCCGGTGGGATGGCTCAGTGTTCTAAAGCACCTGCTTGGGGAAGCTTGGGCGGCTTCAGGGACCACGGTTTGATCCCCGGCACCACATGCTGCGCTGGCCCTGCCCTCGGGGTGGGCTGAGCCAGCCATGAAAATGAGTGAATAAACAAACAAGGGTTCTGAAACAAGAAAAAAAAATAATAAATAAAATTTAAAAATTTCTAAAAAAATAAAAATAATAAAGAAATAGAAACTAACTGCTTACCAGAGAAGTTACTACGATGTGTTAATTATCAGGTCAGCTTTTAAAAGGAGCCAGTCAATTGATTTTTAGAAATAGATATAAAAGGGTATATTTAATATAAAAATAATATATTAAGTATAAAGGAAGACTGAATAAAGCTAATTTATATAAAATAGAGGAAAATAAGGATATGGAACAGTAACATTGTATAACTTTCCTCATATACATGTATTCCCTTTCCAACCACACTGCAAATTCATTTAAAAGACTACCTTGCATTTTTTATATGACTCGTTCATTCACTTACCATGCTATTTTTTATGTAACTATAATTTTATTTTTAACTGGTGGTCTATGACCAAAAGTCCCTGAACCAACTACTACTAATCACATTTTTAAAATCTGATGTATAAATGATATCTTAACATTAAGTACTTTAATTTCAAAAAAGTATTTCAAAATCAAACGATTAGCTTTTTAAAGAAAAAAGAACAGGATAAATTATTATTTGCAGTAAAAAAAACTACCATATGTGGGCCCGGCAGGATGGTTCAGTGGTCTAAAGTGCCTGCAGACGGCTGCAGGGACTGCAGTTCGATCCCCGGCACCACATGCTTCGCCGGCCCTGCCCTCAGGGCAGGCTGAGCCGGCCATAAAAAAAAAAAAAAAAACTACCATATGCTAATATTTGAGCCATTTTAACTGAATGTGATAAATACATTTGGATATTTTCATTATTAATAAGAACTACCATTTATTAAGGTTAACCCTGAGCAAAATATTTTGCATGTATTATCTCATTTCATTCATCCATTCATTTTAGAAACATTAGAATCCCTGATATATCAAACCCAGCAGAAAGATAATAACAAGGGTCACCTTAATCTCACAAAGTACTTCTCTCTTTAATTGTTCTATAAAGTACAGTTTGGAAGCTTATTAATACTAGTTTCACTCATGAATCAAAAACGTGAAGTTAGTTCTAAATACATTACTTTCTGAGTGCAATTACAAAATTACAATTTTTGTAAGGATAAACTATAAATTCAATTCATAAATTATTAACGTTTGACATTTAAATCTTTTCTAACAAGATACATGTTATGTTCCATAGGGAAACACAAAAACTTTCAATTACAGGACTCACAGCAAGAGCCAGCAAACCACTTTTATAAAGGGCCAAGGAGTAAATATTTTAGGTAAAAATATCCTTTATGACCCGTATGTAGAGAAGGATTTACTCAGACGCTAACTCGAAAGCACAAACACTGAAACCACAACCTCATTAATCTGTACAACTTCTACTTAAAAAGATAATTGCCTTTTTAAAAAGAATTAAAAAATAGACTGATAAAAAAAATAGGCTGATAGATGATACTTGAAATACATAACAAAATGAGAATCAGTATCTGTAATGCATAAAGGATTACAATAAATCCATTTTTAAATGACAAATTCAATAAATAGTTAAGATAGGCAAGTCACAAGATGAAAGCCGAAAGGCCAAGAAATATTTAAAAAGATATGCAACTAATGGTCAACCTTATTAGCAATTAGGAAAACATAAATTACAACCATAATTTCCATTCTATATCCACTTCAGATTAGATGTTGGAGAGGCTAGGAAAGAACCTGTAAATGGCTAATAGAAGTATAAATTGGTACATGCACTTTGGAAAACAAATTAATAATCTAGTAAAATCAAAGATAAAAATTTCCTTACACCCACAATGTCACTGGTAGGTGTATACATGGCAGAGAAAACTCCGCCCAGTAAGGCAGATAAAGAAATATGAGCTGCTCTACTTTTTTAATCCTAAAGCAAACATGTGAAGTATATCAGCAAATGAATAGATGAAGGATTTTTCAACCAATGGAAATATTTGTATGTACTGTACATGAAAAAACATGAGGAAAAAAATGAGGCACAATTATATATTTTTTTTATTTTTTTTATTTTTATTTTATTTTATTTTATTTTATTTTATTTTTTTGTGGGACCAGGGTTCGAACTCACGACCTTGCACTTGCCCAGCAGGCACTTGTGCCTCGGAGCTATCTCCCCAGCCCCCTATATTTTTTTTAATTTGGTATTTAGAATCAAACCTTGTGCCAAGCACTGTGCCATTGAGCACACACAGGCCAGAATCACATATATTAACATAAAATAACAATGTTAAGCAAGCTCTGACTTAAATGCAATTCTCATAAAATTCCAAATAGCTGATAGGAATAAGAATATAAAACCTGTTAAGTAGCTTTAGGAGGCTTAGATTCAATAGCCTCCAAAATCACAAGCTTCACTGGTGGCACACTGCAATTGCAAAACCTTTGACTGTGTATGTATCTGCTTCCTCTTAGTCCAAAGAGAAGTATATT